>JAPYZH010000527.1:0-41435 GCA_030523085.1 Meteorus colon | reverse complement strand
CGAATCGATCATGATTTATTTTGGTGATACAAAAATTAATAAACTCACCCTTTTCATGCTGTATCCTAAATGTGGCGACTCCTTATGTTGTATCCAATTAAAAGCACTTCACTGCACTAAACACTTTGATTTTAACGTGAATTGAACATATCAAATTTTATTGCCAAGTACAAAGACGAACACAATTTGATTTAACGCGAATTGAACATATTGAATTTTTTTTTCCTGACACAAAGACGATCACACTTGAATTTAACGCGAATTTAATATATTAAATTTTTTTTAAACGCACAAAGATAAACACTTTCACTAATTTAACGCGAAGTGAATGTTTCAAATTTTTTTGTAAATAAAAGAACGAACACGCTTTGATTTATCGCGAATTGAACATATTTAATTTTTCGTCACAATATAAAGACGTACTAACTTTGATTCAACGCGAATTCATCACATATTTAATTCTCTTGTTCGAACACAAAGACAATCACACTTGAACTTAACGCGAATTGAATATATTTAATTTTATTTAACAATAAAAGGGCGAGTACACTTTGATTTATCGCGAATTGAACCTATTCAATTTTTTTTCCATGTATCAAGACGATGAGTCTTTAATTTAACGCGAATTGAACATATTGAATTTTTTTTCCAATTTTTAAACCGAACAGTTTGTCTAATTATTTGCTGTATTGAATGAAGAGCTTTATCATGAGACACAAATATACCAATATTTATTTCCAAGGTAGAGGGGTAGAATAAACTTACTGTTTTCCTTGGGATGAACTTACCATTTATTTGCTTCTTTTTCTTCTTGTATAATACACTTAATCACTTCACATATTTTCACTTCGATGAAAAACCAATTGACGATTTTTCATTTTCTAAATACAAAAAGGAGCGGACTCACCAATTTCTCGCTGTACCCCAGTGAAGATCTCTTGCTGTATCCAATAATAAGCACTTCACTGCACTGAACACTCTATTTCACTTCGAATTGACAATAAAAAAATTTTTATTTCCAAATATAAAGATGAACACTTTCACTAATTTAACGCGAATTGAATGTATCTAATTTTATCGTGAATAAAAGAACGAGCACAATTTGATTTATCGCGAATTGAATAAATTTAATTTTTCGTCTCAATACAAAGACGTATTCCACTCTCATTCAATGCGAATTGAACATATCAAGTTCCTTTATCCAAGTATAAAGACGAACACACACTCAAATTTACCGCGAATCGACCATCTTTAATTTTATTTCTTCAAATATAAAAACGAACACTCACAATTTCCCCTGAATCCGAATTTCATATTTCGCGCCTAATGGCGTCGCCTTTCCGCCATATTGCTCCCCCGGATTCGTCCCCACTAAGTATAGTAAGAGTGAAAAGCGGCAGAGTGCGCTGCGATCGTGAATTCTCGGTAGAGCTCGAGTGAAGAATTTTGGACACCCCTATCGGCATATTCCAAGAACTTTTCACAAACAACAAATTCGCAGAATCTACTTCAACGGTTTTTAGCTAACGAAACAAAAGAAAATGGAGTTCGATCATTAATTCTATCTCTGATGCATTAATAAAATGAATTTATTTCTCCAAATATTCAATTAATTTGTCTTTGGCCTCGTAATTGTTTAATATTTAATTATTTTCAATATTATAAAGAACTGATGAGCCAATTTATGCCGATATTTATTAATATATTTCCCTCTGGATGATATTATTAAAAGAATTTATTAAATATTTATCCATTGTTGCATAAATTGCGTTAGAAAATGAAAAATAGTCCAATTCTATTATGAACGAAGCTCTGCTTTTTTTGTTCAATTAACTTAACATTATTGGAAAAAATAAGAAGAAACAAAAGAACAAACAGGATTGGAAATATGAAAAAATGAGTTGAATGGATTCTATAAATTCAATAGGAAATGGAAAATATCAATTATTCGTCATATCGAATAGTATTGGTATTCCTGATATTGTTTTATTAAGAACATTTTCATAAAAGAAAAGACAATAATTTCCTCACCATCCGAAGCTTCTAAAACTGAATACAAGCTCCGAGCCGCGCCAAACATCTCTGCCGTTGAGTTCTTTGCTAATGGTGAGTGGCAGTTGTTCTTCAAGCGGTTACACTGCCCCCTGTAATGGCGGTGGTAAAAAGAAGGAAGGTCATTGGTTCTGAGAAAGAGATTGAGTGTTGTGATTCGTTCACTGTGGATACCTTATTTCAAATCTAACCAATCAACATTAGGTCGATGCTTCTGAATATGGCGACTGCTTGGCGCGTTCTCTGAGATTCAAAAATCGATGATATTGACCAATCCGAGGAATAGGAATGACGCCATTTTGTGTTGAAAATTCGCTTTCATTGTGAATACGTCTGAAATTTCCTCGTAATTCCAATCAGTGGCGCCATTAAATTGATCGTCATTTTTTCTTTCTTGGCGGGAACACTTCTGAATTAGCAACATTGAACCCATCGTTGCTTTTAGGTATGAATTTAGATACTACCTTCAAGGATAAATGGAAGATATTGGAAATTCTGGTTATTTTAATGAAAACCAGAGATTGTAAAGAAATCAATTTGATAATTACACTAATATTCTTCCATTTGTAATAAATTAAATCATCTATGTGATGTTCACGTGATAAAATGTGAATAAAATTGTTAAATTCGTTGAATACAATTTTGGCCGTTTCCACAATCTTCTGGATGAATTCACTGATGAAATTTTCTATCTTAACTCAAATTGAATAAAATTGCGTTGTGACTGTAGAAGATTGCATCTCTATTTGTCCCATTTTAAACTGCAAACGATGAAGCCATCGTAACAGAACTGCATTCGATTCACGTCGACTTGAAATATAATGCTCAGCTATTCTTGTGGGTGGAAAGTTTTTGCAATTTTGCAATCGTGTGTGCAAATGTCCCGGCAACTGTAACAAAAAATAGAATTAATATCATAAAAGACAGATAAAACAATTTTCTCATGTATATTTTATTCACCTGAATATGATGAGAGAACAAAATTGGGGACCACAATGGCAATAATTTAGTTAAAATCACTGATTGACACTCTAACAATGCTTCCAAAAGACTCAAGAAATGCAAATTCACCATTTCCGCAAGCTAAATAAACGAAAGAAGAAACGCAATTGGTTTGACAATAATTCTCATTAAAAATTGAAAACAGAAACCAAATAAACTTACAACTTTAGAAGTAGCCACAAGTTGAAGAATCGATGGCGTAACTTTTCCCCAAAATTCCAGCAGAACATTCATCGTAACGTTATAACTCTCAACATTCATCGAATGATTCTTCGACAATTCCTCTAAATAGACCGTCCACAATTGACATAGAATAAATGCATGAAACAGCGAAGACATATGCAATACCGACGCTTTAGATTGTTCAGGAAAGCCTCCAAATATCACTTGAACATGATCAGCAACGTGGCAGGAAACTTCTTGAGGAATCGGTTGAGCGACTGGAATAGGTGGTCCATGTGTATGTGAACTGCCACCAACATTCATTGCAGTGTGTGTTAAAGATCCCAAGAGCAACCAAGACAACAATCTGATATGTCCAATGCATTCAACATATTCCCTCGCGCCTTGTGGAATCATTGAAGGAGCACTATAAAGCCATGGTAAATATCTCGCAACAGCTCTATTCTCTCGATTATTTCCTCGTGTGATTTCCAGTGCTAAATATTGTGCAAATCCACACTTCAAAGTACCACCCAAAGTATCCTCATTTAATCCAGCTTGCATTCCTTTATTATAACTTTTAATCTTACTCAACGTATGGAAGTCCCCGAGAAAATCCAATATCTCAGAAATTTGATTTCTCAATGAATCCGACGCATTGGTACCATAAATCTGTGAATTATCTGAATGGATATGATCAATTGTTACAGTCGCTGGTAGAGTGCCACCAATATCCTGCAGGACAAATTGCAGGAGCAATAAAAAATTATTATCTGGTATTGTTGTCTTAAATTTCATCGCTTGTACCAATTCAAAGACAATTGTACGTCCAAAGAAGTGTTTATCACGCTCACGCAAGTACCCACGATGGCACAGATAACACAAGTCAATTAAATAGCTGTACTTCAAGTGTGAATTCTGTATTGAATAGCTCAACACTTTTGAAAATGGATCCAGTATACTTTTAGTTTGCTGTATTCCTGGTACACGCAATATTGAAATCATAATTCGCAACAGTGGTGTTGTATTTTCAATAGAATTGATTAATAGCACCAGTCGTCTGAAGAATTGATCAAATTGTGTTAATAATCCACTCCAAGTATTCGCACCTGGTCCCAACCCTGCTTCCAATGGTAGACAATCCAAATAACAAGCGATATTGTGCAATATTATTGGTAAATTATCAACTGTTAATGATTTTTTACCATTGAGAGTCTCTAACAATAATTGTAGTGGTGCAATTGGATTTAATTCATTGAAATCAACGAGAGCTTGAGATACACTGCGGAAAAATTGTTTGCGGGTTGTTTCGTTGATTTGGGTTTGAAACATTTGAACGAATATTCCATTGGGTGCTAATTGATGCAAAACACAACGCAAGAATTGATGAGCTACGCTAATTGCACCACCAGGTAGATGCATATTTGTTTCATTCTGCCAAGGATACATTGAGTTCAATGCAACTTTAGTTACGATACCGAGTATTTCTGGTAATAAAGGCGCTGCCAATGCCGGTTCACGATGAATAAATGTTCCTAAAGTTATTATGCATAATCCTAACTCTTCGTCTGAATATTCCTCGTTGATTGTTCCACATTCAGAGCAACGATCGTAAATGCATTCATCGCCAATGCGTATCTGACTTTGTTTCAGATTGAAATCAGCATGACAAGCTTGTTGTGCTGATGAATCGACATTTTCTGCTGGCGTTGCTATCCAGGAGTCCATACGACGAGTTTGTCCAATGACGTGATGATGAAGGGGATGATGAGGCTGCGCTGAAGAACCCCCAGCGTGGTATTTTTTGTTACGCTCACGATGACGTTCATGATCGCGTAATTTAATTCTTCTATCGCGCTCTGGCATACGATAAGAAAATTCATCTGTTCCAATCGTTGCTGATTGTGGTGGTGGAGATTCTAGTGCGACCTGTTTTATTAATCGTCGAGGGCTTGACGAACGACTTGCTGAACGTTGATGATTATTGTCTAGTGTTGGCGCTAGAGTTATGGATAAATTTTCTGATGCCACACTGTCTTGTTTTTCTGGTTGGGTTGGAATTATTTCGCGATCGTCGATGGTTGCTTGGGATAACAGCGACGATGAATCGTCGAGTTCAGGAATACCAAGAGCTTCACGTACTTTATCTACAAGTGACGCTATCCCAGTTTGGTTCTGAATTCCAATTGGTAATAAACGTTCTGGTACTGGAAATTCTAGTTGGGACATGCTATGTGGACTTGTCATATCACTTGAATTGCATGTTTCGCTGTCTTGTTCGAATGATGAGTTCACTGTGAGAATGTCCATTTTAGAGAGTGGTGATTCAGGTGAGCCGTATGCCTCGTCACATTTTATTACTCGTTGTGCTGATCGGGAGATGTTTGAACGAGATGTTGTGTTACCGATTGGTAAAAGTCTTTCTACTGTTACGGTTGGAAGAGTTGGATGTTGAAGTTGATGGCCATTATCTGTGCTTGTTATTTGTGAGGAGATGGAACTCACTGCTGGTGAACTTGAATCATCACTGTTTACTAATTGGTAGGGTGACATTGGGGATATTAGTGGAGGTGTTTGGTCGATGTTTTTCTGACGGCCAAAGTGTTTTGTTGTTGTGGATGTTGAGTCAGAAGGTTCTGCCTTTGCAACGCTGGTTGGACTGGCTTTTTCTTGTGTATGAGGTTGATCATATCTAAAATTATTAGAAGAAAGGAAGAATTAAAAGATTGTTTCAAATTCTATTCATTAACATTATTGTCTTATGTTGAAGATATCGAAGAACTCACTTGTTGGTATGTGAAAGTGTCGTTGCAATAGCAACAGCAGTAGTGGTGGTAGGCAATTTCGTTACTGCTTTCGCCTCATTTCTGGCATCAATAATTTGTATACTTTTCTCTGGTGTCAATGAAACACGCGCTGAAGTTTTAGGTATAAAATCATGTTGACTAGATAATAAACTGCTCGCGACCATCATTTTTACACCTTCTTGGACACTCCATTTCTTTTGCAGTGCACTACTACTCGGACTGCCCTGAAAATAACAATTCAATTTTAATTCTATTCACTTTATTGGTTAAATGTTAAGTAGAACTATTAGAGGTCTGCACTCTTCCGCTATCAAAAGCATAAAAATCCTATATAAAGGACTCACTTGATGAGGATCATCTTCACTTCCCAAAAACCACGTTGGCCTATTTGTAATTCCATCATGTTTACTTCGTGGCGTAACATTCGTATCATGACCACCAGCAGTGTCAGTAGATTTACTGAAGAATCCACCAGGTATCGATGTCCTTGTCATCATCATCATCATTGAAGCACTACGACCAGCCAATGCTGAACTGTCCTCCAACTCGCCCAAGGATCCACCGCTACTGTCGTGCAAAGTCGTATCGGAATTTGGACTCTCAGGTATTGCCGCCAATTCCGACTCCGTATCATCGCCAGCGATTGAGTAGCTTTTGCCATTCAACCAAGCATGTGCAAATGCCGAAATAAATTGTGGCAAGCGGTGCGCAAATGATAATTAAACATTCTTATTAATAAAGCAACAAAATAGAGCGAAATATTGCAATAAAACAAAAGAATTTAATAAATTATCGATTGCCCAGGCAATGAAACGATGGATTTAATGAATGTAAATAGGGAAATTGATAAGAAATTATTTGTTAATTCTCCTTCTGTCTCTCATAAAATTATTCATAACATTCTCAATCCTCCTGAAGACCCGAAGTAAAATATTATAAAACATGTAAATCTAAATCCCAATTCCGAATGACAGCACATGAATGAATGAATGAATAAAAAAGCGAAATTAAAATGTAAAGTTTTGAAATTTCTCTTCTCTATTGACCTTGACTGTTTATTTGCATAACGTGAAGTGGGCCCGGTCTCTTCCCAATGTGTTTCCATAGCAAATGTTTGTCCATGAACTGGCCCAGGACTTCGTTGATGTACTGAAACCATTTGGGAACGCATTGGTGGACTTTCAACGTCAATTTCACCAAGTGCAGTTGTCATTAAATCGTGATCTGCACCCAACGAAGGTTGGGAAACATCTACAAAAAAAAATATACAACTATTAGAACAATTATTTCATTTGCAAATGAATATTCCGGATTCGTTTCTGTTTATCTTCAGCTTTTGTTTGAAATATCTGATTTATCAGTTCATATAAAACCTCGAGAACGCGTTGGAGGCGCAGCCATAACTACAGTTGCAGGAATACGTTTGCATTGATGATGTTGAGAGTCCAAAGTATTTAGCACTATTTTTATTAATGCCTGCAATTGAGTACACCAAGGCTGTTGCCCATATTGACCCTATAAACAATACGAATGATAATATCCAATAAATTCATAATAAATTAACGGAATGATAGAAAAATCTGAAACTTACTTTATAAAGAATTACGAGCAATGACATCAACCAAGAACGTCTCATGATCGGCTCTAGATACCAAAGACTGTACGTGGGTGGTTGATGATCTGATGGAGGAACTCTTTGTGGTGGACATGGGCAATGTTGTAATATTGCGAGGACTGGTGATATCATCACCCATCCCATATTGTGATTTTGGTCCAGAAGTTGAGGTAAATTAGCGATGAATACATTAAAGACTGATGAAAGTCTGTGAAAGGGAAAAAATGTTAAATAAGTTGATAAGAGAATTAGTGAACTGGAAATTATTCATTGATACCTAAGTCGTTGTGGTGATAGATGAAATGTTCGTTCAGTTTGATTGTAACCGAGAAGTAGATAAAGATGTCGTAACACAATTCCTTGAGTACGTGACATTGATTTGTCATCGGTAGGATATGCCTGTATGGTATAATTATAATGAAAATTATCGTTTGAATAGTTACACAATGAATTTATATGTTTTTATTCAAACATTACCTGATCTTGTCGCGAAAGAAATTGCATGAAAAGAAATACAAGAAGATGCATCGTTTCTTTATCAGCTTCCTCAAGCTCAACAATTTTGTGTGTCAAACCAGGACATGATCCGCTCTCCTCCACCATATTCAACGAATGCATATGACCATCTGTAATTCGTCATTAAATTCTCTGTTAATTTATTAATACATGGCAAATGAATAGAAATGCTATGGAAAAAAAAAGTAAACACAAAATATTCACTTATTCATTTCCTATTTTCTCTCGTTCCAAAACAGTTTGATCACAACATGCAGCAGGGATTGTCCATGCAATATGTCCATGCAATGTTCTACAATTTTATAGAAAAATCTCCCATTTATTAATTGTTTATGCTCCTCCTTGTACTTCTTATTCATTCTCATTTCCATTTTTCTGTTTAAAACATTAAATATTAAACTTACCGAAAAATCCGATATTAAATATCTTTTATTTTTCATCTCACCTTTGCCAAATGTTTTACTAGTCTGGGAGAGTTTGGTTTTTTTTTATCGATGTGTGAGTGTGTTGTATGTGTAAATGTTTGACACAAAAAGAGGCACAATAAACCATTGAGGGATAATTAAAAGATACACATTTAAATTCAATTAATTGATTAGTTAATTAACTGACATTAAATATTTCTATATACAGCAAGCAACAGCAACACACTACACTACCTGTTATACTGTTATTTGGTGGGGTTGACCCTAACAACTGACCCAATCCAAATCTCGAGCTCTTGCGTTTCAATATTGGTGCTGAATATTGTCGACTGTATATTTTTTCCTTCTCTGCATTAGGAAGAACAAAGAGAAAAAAAATTGAAGCAGAAAGTAAGCGAATTAAATAAATGTAAGTATAGAATGAAGAAGAAGAAGAAAAAAAAGATAACATAAATATTCTTCAACAAGAAATATAAATATGAGAAGAATTATATGAAGTATTTAGATGAATTATTGCGAGAACATTTGATAAGCCTGGAGAATTCAAGAATTTATTAACAATTAGATTTGATGAAATAAATATTCACCTTGTTTTGTATCTTGACGTGGAATCATTGAAGCTGGCGCTGACATTGTCCTTTTGTATGGCCATTTCGTACCAAAACTAGCACTCAATGTTTTCACTGAACCTGTACCACTTCCATCAGATTGCGAAAGAGCTTCTTGTGCACGATGTAATTTCCTCATAAATGCATCGCTATTTAAATCCGTATTCCTCAAATCTGTAATCAATAAACATAATGAATTCTACTTTTGTAAACTGATTCACTGACTGAATGATTGAACAATTAGTCGATTGATAATTAATTTATTTATTCATTAATTCATCAACCCGTTCACTCTATCATTCTTTAATTAATCAGTAGAGATATTTTGATGTTCATTTACCTCTTAAACAGGAAATATCACCAGTTTTTTCCAAATTTATTTGCGCCTCCAGAAATAATGTATCAAAACGATTCAAGAAAAATTCCCATGTAAGAATTTTCCGATCGCTCAAACTGTTGTGTAATTGATAAAGCGATTGCAGTACCATTGGTCTATCAACAATTACTGAATCAAATTGAGTTTCCAAACACATTATCAAAGACTAGAAAGAAAAAAAAAATCATATAAAAGACTCTGATTAGAATGATCGATTCATTTCTATTTTGTTTATTCGTTAATGTTCGCAATGATTTTGTTTCTTGAAAGCAACACTCACTTTAATGGCGAGATCGTGTATTGTACCGAGATTAAGAGTTGCTCTTTGAGCAACATACACGCTGCTGTCATCCATGCTGCTGATTAAATAGCAAAAAGCATTCGCCAATGCTGCTTGAAGAGTTAGAATACTTTTCAACGGCGTTGAATCCATAAATCTGGCAATTAATGTAACACGTTCGACTGCAATAAAACGCACTCGCCAATCAGGACTGTGAAATTCTTCTTGAATCAATCGCCAGAATGTGTCAGTGCCACAGGGCAAAGTGACGCAATGAAGTAGAAGTGGTGCAGACACTTGAGCGATGTGAGAGTGTTCGGAATTTAATAAATCCCAGAGACTGAAAGCATTTTTTTCTTTAGTTATTCAAAAATTGTTCTGAGTGCACAATGAAATTTGTAATTTTGTGCACATGAAATTAAACAGATGAAACTTTGTTTTCGAATGTTATTTCATGAATTGATACTTACTTTTTAATTAATAAATTCTCTTGACACCAAATAAAAAATCCCTGATGATCTTTAACAGCAATTGCAAACGCATCGCCGTAAAGACATAAAATATTCAAGCATTGTAACATGTAATAAAGTATATCAGGTTTATCAACAGCCATAATTTCCTTTAATAATTTGTGTATATATTGAAGTTGTTCGGGTAAATCGTCAATATTAAATCGAAACTTTCCAACTGTGGTATGCCAAAAATCATCCATTTCATTTTCAACTGTTGGACTGATTGGCTCATCATTTTCACCGATAATATTTGGTTTAGCAATGCTCACAGTTGCTGTAGCTGGAATCAGAACAATCATTCGAATATTAGTGATTGCAAGATAAAACATCATTCAATTGAAATGCAATAATGAAATAAATTACCAACGTCGCTCTCCGACAATGTAACAGCACGTGCAACAGCAGACACAACTTTTTCAGCAGGTAAAATTGCAGTGAGATCCAATTGTTCCGAAACTGTTTCTACAGTCGCTGTCATGATCTGTTCGAAGAACTAATTTAAACGTTCACAATATAAAATTACTTTGACATAACATTGAGAAAAGCCTACCGTAAATAATTGTGATGAAGAAACTTGTGTGATACATAGATTAGAAAAGAGGAAGAAAACACCAAAACCACATGGATTCAAATGTCAATTGCATTAAACATCAAATGAGTAGACAATATAAATGTGCAATGTAAGTGAATATGCACTGAGAAACGTTTATAAATTATTTCTACAAACAAAATCAAATTTCTCAGTATATATTCGTACATGTACATGAAGAAGAGAATTAATTGGTTGTGTACATTGGTGTTTTAGACAACAAACAACACACAATATTTAATAAATTTGCATACAAAATAATTGTTTCTTAAAAATACTTACGTGCGGCATGTGGACTAATACACCACCAACAGAATGTATATCAGGCAATGGCATATTGATAACAACATCTGGTTTTGCTTCAGATTTTTTTGATGATTCTGGTGGACTCTTCCGTCCATGATCTTCAGTCGCTTCATCGACAATAACCTGAAGAAAAATCATAAACAAATTGAAATTTTATTCTCATGATTTATTATTATCCTCTTGCTGTTTGTTTTAGGATGATTCTTATGTATTACATACATCAGGTGGATACGCCGGATTTTCTGGGCAGACATAGATGATTAAATGAAGGCACAGCTGATGCCAAATCACACGCGACTCGCAGTATGTACATTCTTGATCTTCTTTACAAATATGACAATCGTTCCAGTTAGCTGCGACAATTGATTTCATTAAATGACACGCGTCTCGGCATACCCATGTGTTCAAACCCATATGACGATCAATATCTTGAAGCTCCATCTTTAAAAATAAGAAGGGAATAATTTATGGAACATTTGTGGCTTTCAATCGATTCTTCAATTCATTTCTAATTAATTAACTTACTTGTTTGAGTAATATGTCAAGCATTAATATACAACATGATAAATTCAACTCGGCATTTGTTGTGAATTCCATGTGTCTCGGTGTTGGTATCATGTCATCAGATAAAGGCGAAGATTGACCCGAATCATTCTCAACAACTGGACCTAGAAGAATGAAAAAAGGATCAGAAAATTCCTGCTGAATTTATAGAATTGTTGGAAGATGTTTCACATATTATTAATCTACACAAATTTTACTATAGTGCGAACTATCGAAATGAGATAGTAATGAAAACTCATGACATGACGATTTTTCTTGTAAATTAGAAATTTTGAATTGAAATAACGACTTTAATTGTTTGGTCAAAAGGAAGAAATTGTTGATATTTGTAAACGAGTGATTTACACTTGAAGACAATATCTCCGTGATATTTGTGCGGATTATGACGTCAATCTGCTGATAATATTCTGCGATATCATCACCACAAACTTGATAAAGAAATATTTCTTGGATATTTTACTTAAAATAATATTCAATAAAACTCTCTCTTCAACCATCAAAGGAATAAATCAACCAACTCACAAACTGTATCATCCTCATTCTCATTATTAGCATTATGTTTGTGATGTTGTTTATAAGCTTTCTCATCAAAATCTGCTGAATTAGTAGTGCTCATAACAGCAACACCATCACTAAACATGCAAAACAGTTGCGTCAGTGGAATTGTAATCTCCAACATAGTTAATGTCTGCAACCAATTGAGCGCTTGCTCCTGAACTTTGGCACTTGTATTAATAAAACGTTTAGCAACAAAGTTGTACATTTTCTTTGCATCAAAACCCAACGGACTCATATCTGGATCGAGAATTTTACTGAAAATTAATAATATCAAATTAATAATCAACAGAGAAGAATAGAAATAAATTCCAATATTTCTTTTTCAGGTTTATTTAATTCATTTGTTTCTTTGTTATTGCAAATTTATAGTTTGTACTAACCAAAGAATCATTTTCAATTCATGAAGTTCATTCTCAGGCACATCGTTCACCATTGCTTCCATCCAATGTGGCATAACGTAATCCCAAATTTCTGAATTGATAACTTCATATGGAACTAAACAAAAAAGTCTATTGAGACCATCCTTCAAATGTGACGTTCTTGATGCCAATGTTTCCCTTAAATAAAACATCAATAAATAAAATAAATAAATACAGTTGATAATCACATCGAATAATATAAGAGAATAATATTTTATCAATTCATCTGTTAATAATCAGTTGAATAATTTTTTATC
Source organism: Meteorus colon (assembly GCA_030523085.1). NCBI lineage: Eukaryota > Metazoa > Arthropoda > Insecta > Hymenoptera > Braconidae > Meteorus > Meteorus colon. The sequence goes on along the minus strand of JAPYZH010000527.1, from coordinate 28,387 downwards.
TCTACTTTACATTGAAATCTTAGAATTCATGAAAAATTTCTAAGAAATTCCCTCAAAGTTCCTGGACATTATGAAGAGGTTTCTGATTATTCACATAAGAATAGAAAGAACTGCTATCAAAATTTTAAATGAATTCAGTCTTTTAACTCACCAATGGCCACCAACTCTCACATAATCAGCCGGATGTGGTAGAAGACATGAAATAAATACTTGATAATGAGTCTTCATAATGTCATTAAGCCAACCACACACATACTCAGTTTTAAGTTTTTCCAATGTACTTTCAGCTTGACCTAAAATAATTGGGAAGAAGGGGAAAAAAAAGAAAAAAAAAAGAAAAAATATACGGTCAGAAATTTCCATAATTGATTAACTAAGTGAAAAAGAGAAGAAGAAAAAACAAATCTAATAATTTTATGGAAATATCATTGCATGATTTTGAATGGTTTGAACACTTTTTCTTTTCTTTTTGTATTAAAACTTGTTTCCAATTTCTTTTTTGTTTCTTCCTTTAATCATTGTCTGCCATTTAATGGCCTACCCTACTTGATATCTCGATGCGTAGAATCTTGGTAAACTTTAAATACTTTGAATTCAATAATTTCACGATAGATATTGAAAGCCGATACAATAATCGCGTGGAAAACGCGTTAAAAATTAATTTATGTTCTTTCTTTTGTTCTTGGATCAAAATTTCACGCATTGAGGCGAACTATTGAAATCTATACGTTACGATACAGACGCATTCTCAATAGTTCAGCGATTAAAAATTCCGAAGAGAAGAGAGTGAACGAATTGACATAGGAACAATCTGAGTTATAGATAACGAAAATTGACAAATCCTTCCATTAGTTATTCAAGCCATGAAAAATACACAAGTAAGAATGCGTTTGCATCTGCAGCAAAAGTCTAAACCTACAACTGCTCTACATTCTACACTATTTTATATCCATTAATTATAAATATAATTTTTTTCAAATAGTGTAATGCGAAGTTTTAAATTACCAACAGAAAAGATAAGGTGCATAAGACTTTTTTTAGTACCATCGAATGAATAAGCAGTGACATGAAACCAATGAAATAGCATTGATAATAAACGTCCAAGTATTTCAACAGGTGTATCTTCATTTGGTGTACAAAGTCCAACCAGAAGCCACACGCCATACCGACCAAGCAGTTGGCGCTCTTCAAGGGTAGATGGATCACAAAGTCCTCCAATTCTACCACTTGCCCCAACACCAGAACTACCACCACTAATTCCACAACTAGCGCTTGTCACACCACTTCCTGGGAATCCTATGGTTCCCTTATTAGTATTTAATTCCGTGATGTCTCGATTACTATCCATACTTAGCGGTTCAGCTTCCTTTAGCAGGCTGTAAATATTTAAATAATAATTCATTTTAATATTTAATTACTGTTCTTTATTTAACAAACTGAAATAATGTCCAATAATTTAATCAGCATCAATAGGAATTAGCTATCCTAGGTCATGATTTATTTTAGAGTTTTTTATTTATGCAATCTAATTCTAAATTTGTGCGTGAAATTGTAGAGAAAAGAGAGGTGAATTGAAGAGATGTGAAAGATTCTTATTGATGTTGATTGATATTTCTTCATGGACATTTTTCCAGTTCGATGATGTTATTTCTAAAGTTACGATGCTGTTTAAAATTTTACACGATAATTTATTAGTTTGATAGACATTGAGCAATGTTAAGCGAACATGCCTGTAGCGTTATCAGTTGGTACTTTCTGGTGCAGTTTGAAAATTGAGTTTGCAAATGTGATAGAAATTTTTGGACAATGTTTGAACTATGATTGTATATAATTTCCATATAAATGATAGAGCATGCAAGAAGTATTTTCAGATATTGAAATAATTAATCGAAGAGTTAGAAGAAGTTTATGTTTATAGACGACAAAAAAAATTAACACTTCCGAATGAACAATTAAGTGAATGATGTAAATAAACGAAGAAAAGTGTCATCGATTTGGTTTTTTGTTTCTTACCGTGCCAGCGACAACGACGCAAAGCGAACATAATGAATTATACCTGTGATATTCCATTTGGCAATTCGACAATGTTATCATTTGCCTCAATTATCCAAATGAAACACAATGTATTTACAATCTAAATTTGAATGATTAATTTCAACATTATTTAACAAATCAACATGCTTATTCTCTCATCACGCCTGTACACATCATATTTAGTAACTTGAAACACATCAACATGGAATGATATCCAATAATGAATAATAAACAAAAATTGTTTCGGGAAAAAATTGTTTGAGTGAATTTAAAGTAATCATTTTACCTTACGATTGCCTGGACCAAATATGTTTGCGATTGTGGATCTATTTGTGATACATGTGGCAATGCCATGTGAAAAACATGATCACCACCACGACGATTATTATGTCGTATATTGTGGCATTGTTGACAATAACGAATTGGATGATTGCCATTGTAACTTGCACATTCGATTGAAAAACAAACGCTAATTGCGGATTTATCTGTTGCCCGACAATTCTGATTATGGAACAGAAAATGCGAGAGAATTAAAATCAACATTTATTATTGATCGAATAACAATTAGTTCATCAACCTGCACAGCACAGAACACCAAAGTTTATGTTATCTTGTTATCAAGTGTTCTGAAGTGGCCGAATTAAACAAAATAAAATGATAAAATTGATAAGAGAAGAAATAATTTTACCTTATTCTCACAAACCATCGATACTTGTTGCATTGGATGAAGTATATCATTAAACATCTGATTGGGATGTTCACGATGAATTTCATTGGCACATTCAATGCATAAATATAATGGCGGTGGTGATTCAGCTGCGAATGTAATGGAAATACGATGATCATAACAAACTTTACCAGCTTCGGCGTTTCCTGCATTTGGACATGTATCACGTTGACAAACAAACGGTGCAAGATCGTCTAAACAAAGAATTAAACACTCAATTAATTCTTATAATTAGAGCAATTTGATTGATTGATCCAGGAATTTTACTTACTGGCAAATTTTACCAATACTGCACGACGATCAAATAAATTTTGATTGAATGTTGGCCAATAGTAAAATAATAATTTAGCAGCAGAGGCACGTGCAGGTGCTGTACCATATGCAACCACACATAGAATATCTTTCACTACACCAGGTTTAAGAGCCATTAAACACTCTAATAGTTGACAATGATGTGCAGGATTGCTGGAGTATTGAAAGACCATCATTATCACAGCTGAAATTGATTGGCTCGCGTAATTTTCCGACTCATCTACCATTTTTCTAGCTGAAAATCAAAGTAAAGATTAAATCAATTAATATAAAACATACATAGAAACAATTTGTAATGGAATAATCTGCTGTTATTGTAGTTACTTACTGATAGTGAAAGGTAAAATGTAGAAACAGAGATAGTTAACAATTTCTTGATGTAATTCAACTGGTAAAACTGAGATTGAGCTTGCGGCTAAATATGGTATATTATCAAGCAAATCATGATCTAGGAATGGTATCAGACACGCCAAACTCTGTAGAAGTGCTTGTCCGAATGCTATTTAGAGAAAAGAAAATAAAATAAATTAAACTTATTGAACTAAATGTTTTATATTTATTTATTGCATACCTGCCAGTCCAATATGTACGAACGACACAACATCGATTAGTTGTGAAAGAGCATTGTATAATTGTTTATAATCCAAATTTGGGTAAAGAGCCATACGTTCGCTATCAAATTTCTGAGCTTTTATCATCTCCATTGGGGACTCTCGCACTTCTTTCAACAAAGCTGAATAAAATAAATTGTATTTATATTATATTAGTGTGAATGACGAATATGACTTGCACGAGCGACTTCAACTATGCTTTCTTAATTGTTTATTAAACATTGAAAATACTTACAGAGTAATGTTTGTGAAAAATATTTCACTGTATTTGCCATATCAAATCCTGATGGTGTTGGCTGAGTGCCATGTAAAAGTCTTTGATAGTAATCATGAAGACTTGTTAACTTCAGAGTATCTGAAACAAATAAAAATTAATAAACAAAATTGATTATTAATGAAAAACTATTTCAAAAATAGTATTCACTCACATGCTGCTGATCTCGTGCCCATATTGTTTACAATCAAACAATCAACATAACAATATTAACGTTTTCATAAATATTTTGGAAAGTTATTAATAAATTGATTAATTTGTGTGGTATTTTTATTGAATGACATTTTTGGAGAATTGTGCGTATCTGTAAAAAGACCACAGATGAATTCAGCTCCAGCTGTTCAACTTGGAAGCTGAATGTAACTCGCGCAAGCTCGGATCGATCATGTGTCTCTTGCACATTGATAGTTGCGCATGATTAAGACCCCTCACCAATGTAATCCAAACCTCTATCTACCCTTCAACATTCGCAGCGAGATGAGGGAGAGGTCCAAGCTTATTTAGTGCGTTGGCGGGTAGAGCAGACAAGCAAATTTCTTTTTCCATTCATTGTTGATAAGTGTAACAATGTTACTGAAATAAAATAATTTTTTTTCTAATCTTCTTCAGTTCCAACTCGAGAAGTAGATCAAAAACCATGTCCAAACGCTTTTTTTTTATTGTTAAATGAGAAGAGAAATGTTTTTTGACCGTTGGATTCATTGAAATCATTCGCCGACAATCATTGAGCTTTACTAACCTATAAAAAAATTTTCTATTATAGAATTTCATACATTTATACATAATAAATTGTTAATTAACAATTTTCCAGCATTTACACAACAATTATATTTACATGCATGAATAAAACTAAAGGAAGAATCATTATTTAGAGTACCTAACTAAACAACAAAGAATTTTCAACAATTCCGCCATTTCATGGCCCAAAAACCGACAGAATCGAATTTTTATGCTTTCATTAGATCAAATTTTGACCTTGAAAAATTATAAACAAACATTTAAACATTAACTAATCATTCAAATAATTGATGGCTTCTCCATGGGAATCCCTAGAGTCTAACCAATCTCCTAAACTTTGGCCTTCCAAAAATTCGTAATTGATTTGTATGTAACTTATGTTTACAACAATGAATTCCCTATTTTAGTCCGCCATTCAACTTTGCGTGTCTGATAGGATCTAAAGAGAGGGAACATACCTATAAATGTTATACAATGTCGCAATGCGCCATTAAAATTTATTCAATCGGGCTGAATGGAATAAACAAACGGTAAAAAGAAAAAGAGAAAACTTATAATATGTGCAAAAAATAACCTTCGTATTTATATTATTCTATTTTTTTTAGGCTATTTCGACCAAGACAGTGACCTTTCTTTCTCGTTTCTAAGTGTGTCACACGAATAACGATCAATAGAGTAAGAATATTCGACTTCTCTATTACAGACCTAAGAAAAACATGATAGAAACGAAGCATTTGAGATAATCACAAGAAATTGCGAAAGATATGTTTAGTTCATGTCGAAAATATTATTTAATTCTCATTTAACAGAGGAAAAAAAGGACGCCAAGATGGCGGAATATTCAAAAATAAAATTCGATATAATTCGATTAAAACGATAAATATCCCGCCATAAATCACATGTGTGATTGTTAGTTGAAGGTTAGTGTTCAGATCAATATTGTCGTTGAATAGCTCAAAATGAAAAAAAATCATTCGAGTAAAAAATGTTCGTTATTTTAACCTAAAAAAATTCAATTTTGAATTTCTAAATAACGACATTTTGTCTTCGAGATATCTCGAAATATATAAACTATCAGCGTCACACTTCACTTGCATAGTCACGTGATTAGAAAAATTTCGTGATCAATCGTCCATTTGCAAAATTCGAGAACAAACATTGAATTCAATCATCAAATTCATATTAAAAGATATGAAACAAATATTGTGCAAGTTTATTGCTAAAGTTTATCATGGATAGACATAATACATCACATGATCCAAAAAAATCCAATCGAAAAATGGATCCTGCTAGTCATTCTAACACAAAAAATGCTCATGCGTATATCACTAACGTAACAAACATGCAAAATATCCAAATACCATCTTCTAAAAACAAATATAAATGTTAATACATCCATTTAATAGCATGTTAAAATTCGTTTTACATCCTCGCGTGATGCTAGTATCGATCAACGATAAAAATATATTATTACGTATTCCTAAACGACGAAAAAAGAAGAGCGTCACTCTGATTACAGTGTAGCATTCAGTACACTTCAACAAATCCTCTTTGGATCCCTAACTAAACAATACAATTCAAAGTATTTCATAGCATTCATCAACATCCGAAGTTGATTAATTCCAAATGGTTTTGTATACTGCTTCTTTCAAGGCAGAAAAAACCAAAAAAATGAAAAAAAAAAAGATCTGCATTGTTTGATACGTTATTGTATGGATGTTATTGAGGAACAATGTTGAATGTGCGCTCGCGCAAGAATCCCGATAAAGAATAAGGGGAAATGGATACAACATAGGGGTGGAAAACGCATGTGCATATATATATATATTTATGAGTAGGAGAAGTGGATGAAGAGTTTGCGCCTGGCAAGCAACGATCAACTTGCGATGAGACCACGACGGCGTTGCCTTGGACACATTGAAGGAGCGTCGAACAGACAACGTTGTCTGCACTGTCATGGTTCATGTATGTACTGTTTAAAGAGCTATTTATTTATTTACTTGAATGATTAATTAATAAATTGTTTCTTGTGTTTAGTGATATTGAAGAGGAATAACTAGATAAAGGAAAAAGATGTGAGTGAATAATTTATTTATTTATTATTATTTTCATTGTTATCTTTGTTTTTTTATGTTGATTGAGCTGATGAGTGTTGATGGTGGTGTTCACTTGTCTATGGTGATTGTCATTTAATTATCTTGGATAGTTGATGATTGGAAAGTGGAGGAAGTGATTTGGTTGTTTTTGATAAGTTGATGTGAACTTTCGTCAACAATTAGAATTACTTAGTCTATTCCAATTCCAATTGGCCTTTTGATATTTATGAATAAGAATCGTAACAGGAATTTTCTTGAATTAGTTTGGGTTAGAAATCAAATTGATTGAATATTGTGGATTGGAAATAATAATGAAATAAGGAAATTGAAGGGAAAACATTGCGTGTGAATTTGATTGATACTTCATGATTTGTTTGGAGTTGTGGAGTTTATAATAAACTTGATGGAAGACTGGTGAAGTTTATTTTATCAATATCAGGATGAGAATGTCTTGATGCAAAAGATAAAAAGGTTTATCATTATCAATTCGATATTACCAATTCACAACAATAAATTATTCATTTATGAACCCATCAGATTCTAACTAATCATCATAAACAAAATTGTTCCACTGATTGATAAAATTCTATCATGACAACTCATCAATTACATTTCTATGTCCAATTAATGTTGAATAAACAAATATATATGAAGACAAATTGAGAAACATCTAAAAATTCAACAGAATCCCACATGATTTATGATTCGAAAGTTTATAGTGCATTCCCATGTCCACCAACACAGCAACCACCACCACCTGATCCCTTTTCGAATACATTAAACCAACGAATTCATGCGAAGGGTCTAGAGCTTTTGCATTCGCACCCACACATCATACATATATATATATATATTCATACACCAAATAACTTCAGAAATGTTTATTCTCCCCTTTCAACATTCTATCACAATTCATCCATAAAAGAAAATCCTACGTGGGATCGAAAAAAAATTCTTAATATAGGGAAAAAATAAATGAAAGATTCTGTTGAATGAGAATCGATTGCGTGTCCCACACATGACGCATACTTATTTATGTATACATATATATTCGATTGAAGCAAGACAATATGTAGGGGATGAGTCATGTCATGGAAAAAAAAAGTGACAGTGAATCAAATAAAATCCACAATTAATATCTGGGTGAATATAATATATATATATATATATATATGTATTTATAAGTCTTCTAAGTGGATCAACGATTGGAGCTTCAAGTCTTCAAATTATATATTTAATTTATTCATCCACTCTTTTTTGATTAACAGAAAGTCAATTTGATAAATTGGATTAATATGTTAGAGGTGAATGTGAATGTTTTGAGGGATGAGATAATAATTTTTCAATTTGTTCTTTTGATTAACCATTTTCTTTTGTACTGAAAATTTATTGCAACTAAATTAAATTCAAAATTATACCTATAACAATAAAACAAATAGTGAGGAATAATTGGTGTTTAGAATAAGATTTAACACATAAAGTTTAATTAATTTTCTTTCAAGAGGGGGTTGTTTGTGAAATGGGTGAATATGTATAAGGGTTGAATGGTAATTAGACTCGCCATACGTAGTATATATTTACTGACGTAATCAAATCACATGGACCTGGAGAGAACAACTAGGCGACAAACACAAGGGGTCCACAACCCCCTTTTTAAACATAACATACAGATATACAAGAATGAATGTTCACCTTGTTGTTCTCCCTGTATTTATTCCATTCTCTTGTGGTGTCTCATTGTCATCAAAGGGATGAGTTTGATGAATTTTTATTATCTTTTATTATCTATTTGTGCTAATACAGATTCATTGTTCTGTTTCCAATTTATATTAATAATTATTAACTAATAATTAAAATTGTATAGCTTAATTATTTATGACTTGATCATTATTATAAACAAAGTGATAAACTGCATGAAAATCTGCAACAAAAAAATTTTAATTCAACAAAAAGAACTAAACAAAAATGAATTATAAAATTCACCATCAAATATTTTTTTTCATTGACAAATTATTTTTTCCAAATGTAGAATCAATACATAAATAAATCAACAACGTCATCGTCAACAAGGACAGTAACATGAAAATAATACAATGAAATATTGAACGATGAAGAGGTCATAAGAGGAAAATCGATAGTTGCAATTGTGAACGTGTAGATATTTATTTATACTCACATAAAATATAAGAACATAAAGACAGTTGCGATAGTGGAATATATAGTAAGGGGATGAAAAAAAAGGCTGACGTGTAGGGTCGTTTTATAGGTATAGTGTAGAGGGGTGAGTACAGTAGTCACGGTAGCGCTTGAGGCAGACATCAAAGTATAGAGCAACACAATCAAACGCGATAGAAATAATCCCAGGTCTTATGGAACACGAATATCGATGTATAAATTGTCTTCTTGAATATTCTATATTTACCCTGACATGTGCATATAACTATAGATAAAATATCGAACATTTATGTATATTTAATGATTGTAAGTTATAAATTAATATCGCGTGCATTCAGATTCTATTAATTTAGTTTATGAATTGGTGCAATGCTTATGCTATTACGTCTGATTCTTTTTTTTTCTGTTATCACTTACTTTGTAATGGGTAAATTTTTAATGAGAATTGAATTATCATTCCGAGTGATATTATAAAAGAATAAAATTCTATTTTTCAAATTTTTTAAACATGTCAAATAGTTTTTGAGATAATCAAATTTTTCTGTATAACATTAGTTTTTATTTATTTATGTCATCTCAATTATCTCGAGAACTAATAGAGATATCAGAGAAATTCAAAAGCCATTATTTTTGTCATAGAATAATGAATAACTTTTGTTTGAAACACTTTTTCGTATCTTTAATAGTTTATGACCAATTTCAGGGTAAACTGAATAATTAATGGCACAAAAGGGATTTCTATCGACGACAAATGAAGAAAATTTAACATTTGATTTTTATTGTTGTTACATTTTTGTGCTGCTTCGATTTCCACTACGCCCACGCCCTTATATACATAAATATATATGAATAAAAATTTCAATACATTTATATATATATATATATTATTTTTTAAAGTTAAAATTTGTTAAACGAGGTCATTGAAGTTTAAAATTACCACAGTTGAAACATCGCGGAAAGAATTATAAAAACTGCAAACGAATCAGAATGAGAAAGATTATCGGTAGAGAGACAAAGAGTGCATGTGTTTTGTTGCTTGCCTTGACGTGTTCAACAATATCAGTTCCTGCTCCCTCTCATTCGAGGTCCAATGTTGAGTATATGAACGCGATCTTTAGCGCATGACTCAAAGAGTCAATGCGCTGTTTAGTTTGTTGTCATCATTTTATTTATCTGTTTTATTTCTATTTCAATACAATTTTCGTATTTTTTTTCAATCCAGTCTGCCAATGATTAAATTTATTAATAAAATTGAGCAGAAACAATTTTTTTATTTCTTAAAATAAATTTAGTTAATTATGAATATTCAAAATGTAATCAAGGACGAGCTTCCACCCTTTTAATTATACACAATCTGCTATTTTTAATTTAATATTCGTTTTGCAAATTTTTTTATTTATATGTTTAAGAGGGAAAATAAATTCTAATTAACTACAGTACAATCACAAACTTGTAACAACAATAAAATCGTTAACATAAAAACACTTATTGTTATAATCATATAAATAATAACTATACAAATGTCTTCATATATTCATACAGATAAATATATGGACATGTAAATTATATACTGATGTGAGGAAGCAGATTTCAGGGTCGACTACACTTTAAATAAGTGGTGGAATCCACGTTGTGTTAAATGTGAATTGTGAATCCTGTTGTTTGCTTATGTTCGCAGATACTCGCCGGCACCTTTAAAGAGATAAAAGAGAATAAATAAATAAATAATAAAACTAAAAAGGTGGGAAAAAAAAGGGAAGAAACAAATAAATAATGTGGAATAATAAAGAAGGAGCAGTAAAAGAAAAAGTGAAATATGAAAAGAGAGAAAATGAATGAAGACAGAAGAGAAATAAAAAATGGTAATAAAAAATAAAAAGTGAGAGGTAGAACGAGAGGGAAAAGATATTTACGAACTGGTTGCAAACTTTGTGTGCTGTTCAGCCTCGATGTCCTGACCTCCATGTGTTGAGAGTTGACTGCTTCCGAGTTCGTGACTCAGGGAATATATACAAACGGTTGGCTGACTGCAAAAGAAAGAAGGGCAGAATAAAAAAGGAAAAAGGAAAGAAAAAAATTAAATAAAAGATGAGTGCAAAGATATCAAGAGCGGGACACGCTGGAGTTCAGTCATCAGGGAACCATCGGCCACATTCACCGACTTCTGCGCTTATTTCTGTAAGCTGCACGACGAATATTGGCGGTATGTATTGCCAAACGAGTTTTTACTTCATTTTCATTTTATTCTTTTCATTATTTTTGTTCCTTTTATGGGGACAAAAGTAAAACAATTTTTATCTGATAAGTTTTTTTTTCACTGTGACCATTTTCATTTCAGATTCTGTAAATATTCAGTTTGGATTAGTGAAATGAATTATTTTTTTCTGGTTTGATAAAGTTGAATTTTGGGTTGTTTATAATTTTGTGTTATTATAGAAGTGAATTTTCATAAGAAAGTGACGGAAATGTTTACAAGATTGATCAATTAATTATGTTTGACAAGATAAATTCATCTTAACTAAAGTTAAAATATCATTTTATCTATATGAAGAGAAATAGAAGAAGAATTGTATTGACAAACATTTTCTCCAAGAAATCATGAACAAAATGTTTTTATTTACCTTCAACTTTTATCGAAAAAAAATTGTATTATCATTTGTCACCTTACAATTACTGAGAACAAGCAAATGTATAAACAATCCTGTTCGATTACTCATTAGAATTATTATCTGTATTTTATTATATCGTCATAATTATTAGAAAAGAAGAAAATTAGTTGTGACGATAATAAAAATAACAAATCATATTTATCCTACGTCATATTTTCTTCTTAGAAATAATTTTATATTAGGTCGATGTGACAAATTGTATGAAACAATTTCTCAATATGTCGCAATAATATTCGCAATTTATTGTCATATGTCACCATGACGAAGTCGAATGAATTTTTCTCTGATATATCTATTCATAATTTCTTATTATTATATATTATATCCGTTATTATAATGATTGTTATAATTTTTTGATTGACACAGCAACAATCAATTCAGTCACAGAACCAGTGAACGACATTGAGGTTCGTCGTGGTATTAAACGTCCTGCAAGTGATGACAGTAGAATTGAAGTGATAACATCCGAATCTAAATCACATCATCAATTAATATCAATTCAATATCACAAAGAAGAAAAATTATCTAAGATGCCATCATTAACACGAACTTGTGCAACACTTCCACGGATTAAACGTCTGAATTTTCAACCGTTCAAAAGTAAGTTTACAAAATTACTTCATTTACATTAATTTGAATTAAAATTCCAACACGAAATTTTCACTGGATTGAAAATTAGATCTGAAAGGAGTTGATGAATAAAATAATAATAAGTTGGATTTGTTTTATCAACCAATGATATCTAAAAAAAAAATACGACAATTCATAAACAATTAATGAATAGAAAAGAATTTCATGATTTTCACTATTTCTTATTTCTCTCTTCTACTTTATCTTGATGTTCCCACATAACAATTCATTCATATACAATTCCTTGTGTTATCATCCGTCAAATTCATAATCTCTGATAATCACTTGGTTTTGTCGTGAAATAAGTTGTAATTCATTTTGAAGTAGCTGAAAGAGAAAAAGGAAAAACAAATGTAATGAAAAATTCAATACCAGTGGCAATTAGTCATCCTTATTATGGAACAACACAAATAACTTTGGGTACGTCATAAAAGTACACTTGTGCGTATATTATTTGAAATATTTACGTGAGATGTATTTAAGGAGTTGCACTGGTGTTTTTTTTTTTGCTTCTATTCATTTTTGATGAGTTCATGGTAGAATAAAATGTACGTGATGAATGTTAACATTGCACTTCTCACATTCTTTTTTTCTTCTTCACTCGATCAACGAGAGAATTTGCTTTTTATATGTGTCTGTATATATATAAATAAATAAATAAATATGTATATAAATGTGTGGGCCATGATGTCAGTCGCTATCTTCAGACATTGTGCGATGCACTGTAAAAAAATTCCAAAAATATCAACTTGCAGACATTTTTTTATTTATAATTTTTTACTGAGGATGTTGGGTGGGAATATTATTGAAATTATGAATATATTATTGATTAATATACAGCACCTGCGTATTGTAAGTTGTGATGATGGATTAGATGAGAATAATATTGAAATGAATTTGCAGATTGTTACTAAAGTATAAAATTTGTTTAACAGTTCATGTCCAATGTTGACATCCAATAGTTATTTGCAAAGCCAAAGTCTTTGGTAAAATTTCTCACAATTTGTTTGTAGTTTTATTTATTTTTTTGGAATGTTTATCTGTAATAAGATCCATTTTTCATAGAGATTTTATTTTATTCAATGAAGATTTATAATCGTTACTGCATTTATTCAGAATTTTATAAATTAATTTGAAAATTGTTTTGAAATTATTTCAAGAAATGTATTGATAATTAATATTCGGTGATTTTCATCATTTTCTTGTTTGGAATTTCACATGATTCATTCGAACTTCAAGGAAATGGATAAACCATTAAATCATTGATTATCTCAATTTATCGTGATTCAATGATATGATTGAATAGTCATGGTCAGTAGTTTGGGAATTTTCTATTTTCATTGGTTTTTTTGTTTGGAATTTCCTCTGTGTTGATAATTGATTATCATAAAAGTTTGAGGTAATTTAGAAAAAAAAGTAATACAGTCTATATATATGTAACAACAGAAAAATAGTTTTTTTATTTGGTTTTCTATATTAAATTAATTTTTCTTAAACATTTTATTCGGAATGAGTCAGTTGAATTGATCTAAAACTGTGGTAAATGTAGATAAATATATAAAAAGAAAAGAATGTAGGAATTTATCAAAACCCAAATGGAACTTAAAATTGAAAAAAATATTCTCAAGCAAATTATTAAGAAATATTTTTCGTCAGTCTAATTTTGTCCTTCTTTGTTTTGTTTCTGATCTCATTCAAATGAACGACTAATTTTACGAATAACCAACAAACTCAAATGATTTCATATCCATTTATAGATCAATGAGGTAATACTTCCAAATTGTACCCATTAATTCGACAACATTATAAAAAAAATTTTCCCACCTTAAATTAGCACAAAAAAGTCAGAGATACAAAAAAATCTTCAACATTTTCACTTCTACTTCAATACCTAACCAAAAATCCTCAAAAATCCAAACAGAAACAACAAAACAAATTCCATCCACAATGAAAAAAAGAATCTCAAACAACCCCAAACAAAAAATTCCCCACCTACTCTCTTCTCCTATAACCACTTCCCACCCCTTACCCTCTCCCGTAGTAGCAAAAATAAAAAAATAAAGATTCATGAACTCCAACTCGTCCTCATAAAGAATTTCTTATCTCCCTTCCAAAAAGAAAAACAAAAAGATACAAAAATGTTCTTCAACAATTTTTGTTCTCTCGTATCTCTCACCCTCTTTACTCCTCATTTCCTCACCTTTTCTCCTCACTCTTTGTCTCTCTCTGTCTTTCAGTTTCTCAGTTCAACTTATTGAAAACATTATTAGAGACTATGTACGGTGATAGCAATACAGTCATCGTGGTCGTATGTCGACGTGTGTTGCCACGCTTGCGAGTGTTCACAGTCGAGAATATGACTCATCGTGCCGCTTCGGGATCGCTTTATATTTGTATTAGTTAAATATACATGTATATATGTGTGTAGCGTTTACACACACAGTGAGCGCAGCAAGAGACACTAATACATGAATACCTGGCGAGGACGAATATTCACGTAAATGTCGTAAACTTCCACGTGATCGTGTCTGACTTTAAAGTTATGCACAAAGTTCCTCTATCCCTCTCTCATTCTGTCATTTTTCTTATTATTTATTTATAATAGTCACATTTACTGTGTGAATTAAATTTGTTGTAAGTGTGAAAAAATCGACGCATTTACACAGAGAAACGAAAGAGAAAGATAAAGTAGTGCGATGAGAAAATAAAATTGTGTGCGTTAGTCGGTGTTTTAAGATATGAGTGTGGTTGTGTGGATCGCTAGTGTGCTTGTGTGCGTGTGTGTTGTGTAGAAGAGTTGGTGTTTCTGGTGTAGCGCAGTCACCGCTTAGCGGCCGAAGAGGGCAGTCGTCGCAGTCGGGTGTCGGTGACTGTGTGTCTGTGTCACCGCTAATTATTTTCTCGTTATTTTATTTTGCTCATTATTTCGGGTTTTTTTTCTTTTTCTTTTTCACGGTATTTTCAAATTTGAATTACCTGCGACTGAACGTTTGCAGAACTACGTACATCCGGTAATGCGACAAGAATGAAGTAATTTTTATTTGAATTTTCTTATTTTACTTTCATTATATTTAGAATTAAAATTTGAATGTGGAAATATTTATGGTTTAATTTGATTATTCAATTTCGCGATTTTATGGTTTAATTGTGGTTATATATGCATGTTTATTTATGTGTATATATATATATATATATATATATTTACATGATTGAAGTAGTATATGTAGATGAGTCACGGGATGTTTATTAATTATTCAACTGGTGATGTATTGCTTGGCTTTATGGACCGGGTTTGTTTGTTTTGCATTGAGAAATGTTCGGGTTCTGTTGGGGACGAGGTAATGATTGTTTGGAAATTTCCCGCAGTTTTTTTGCACTAATGGAAATTGAGGAAATGTGGTGGCGCCACATATCAACTAAAGACCAATGAAAAAATTGATACAATTGAAAGTTGATCAATTGGATTGTATTCAATGGAACAAATTGTTGTTTTAAGTGTAACTTATCTGTCGTCTGGGAGATTTTCTTTTGGTTCTCTTTTGGTTTCTTTCATTTTTCATTCAATTAAGGTAAGATTATTTCAAAATAGTTGACTTTATCTTATGCTTGAATATTTGAGTGGATAGTTATTTGTGGAATATCTTACTGTGTGTGAATCATCTTTAATGACCGGGATATGAAATTTTTTTCGAATAAAGAGAATTGTTTTAGACTTTGTCATTGGTATTATTAGGAAATGGATATAAATAGATCAAGTAGACATTCATAGATTGATATTTGAAGAAAATTCTTCTCTTCCTCTATATTACCCAAGAAAACCATCGCATTTTCTGATCAACACAATCTAACATAACATTTCGCGAATTAAATCTCCCAACTAAAATCCACCACCTAAAAAAACCCTATAAAATAAACGAAACCCAAGAAAAGAAAAATGACAAACGAAAAAGAGAGAAGGAAAAGCAGGTGCTTCATACTCTATACACCTGTCTACTTGCGTGAAGCCCATCAGGCAAGTCGAAAATTCCTCGGCGTTTACTCACACTGCTAAAGAAACAACGAACTCTCTCATACTCTCTTGGCTCAGGCAGGTCTATATACACATACAACTACACACACATAAATATTCTGCAAGAGAAGAAGAAGAAGAAGAATATGAAGAAGGAAATGAAGAAGACGGTGAAGACGAACATGGATGCCAGGCATGGATACATAGGGCACATTATTGGATAAAGAGAGATAGAAAGAAATGAAAGCGGCCCACTACGATACGAATACATACACAGAGGCTAACACACCGGTTGTATAGTAATATAAACCCAGCCTCACCTTCTAATATTAGGGTCTGAGTCACTGGGTCCTGATGGAGAGTGCGTGTACCGCTCGATGCCTGCTGTTGATGCTCGTCATCGTCACAAGCTCACAGCATCATTCGTCATCTATAATTATATATATGTATTTTTATATACGTATTATATATACATATTTATATATTTATATATTTATATATTTATATGTGGTGTGTTCAGATATTTGACTGATTTTATCTGTCAACTTTATGATGGTTAACTTGATGGAGGGAATCAATTGTCAGACTGGAATTATTTTGTTAGATGTGGAGAGGTAATGGTGGAAGAATTTTATTGCAATTTATGATGAGGAATTTTATTGAAGTTTATCAGATGATTTTTGACTGATGAATTTGAAGGAAATGTGAAGAATGTTTTAGAGGATTTAGTTGTTTAAAGATTGTGGCATTGGTTTTTTCTTTTGTTTCATTTTGGTGAAGTTTTATTGAAGGATATTTTAGTTATTCGACTTGGTATTGATGGTGGTGAGTTTTTATTTTGTGAGTTGGAAAGGTTGGAAGAGAATGTTGTGATGGGATGATATTTTAGAAGGGCTTTGTATTTATTCTTTTGTTTTTGTAGTTTTGGAAAGGATTTGGTTGAAATGTTTTGTTGGGGATTCAGAAGATTTTGATGATGTCCATGAATTGAAAGAGGAGAAAATAATTGTAAAGTTGATGGAAATTTCATTTTCATTATGAATTAGTTTTGTTTATTTTGGAATTAAAAATATTGAGAGATAATTATTGATATTGAAAATAATACTGAGGTCATATCAATAATATTGAATTATCCTAAATATTTTTTGATCGATTATACCTAAATTATATTCTTATAAAAACTGTTGCGTCTGCTTCTCGCCATTGTCCTTGATACATTTTTGAAATAAATAATAGAATTAAACATCATCATGATAAATGATTCTCATTATCAGATAAGAAATAGTGTTTTGAAACATGACAAATCAAACATTAATTCACTTGTTCAATAGATAAAAACTTTCTTAAAATTATTTTATTTTTTTCTCCATCCATTTCTACCAAAGACGATGAAAATATTTATTCTTATCAAGTAATAAATAATGAAAATGAAACAAAAAGCTTTGATAATATTAACAAATTAAATTTGATAACAATAAATAATTATTTCTATTGATATTTTGCAATAAGAAATAATAAATTGTGTTGACAAAATGACAAAGAATATTTTTTTTATGTCAAATCCACCAATCAATAGTGAACTAAATTTTTTTTTCTCCATTACGAATTGCATAGAACAGGTGAACGATAATAAATTTACTCAAAGAATGTAAAGATGAGAGAAAAAATGTGTTACATGTAAGGAAAAATGTCTGATGAGTTTCTTGAAATGAACTCGGTCAATTGTTGATGTTCTGATAGGTGAAAAAAAAATTATGAAACATACAAATTAATCGATTCTCTTTCTTTTTCTTCATTTTCCAACTCTTTTCATTCATATCCACGTACTTCAACCTTCCATATAAGCATTGCAACACATTCGAGCACGTAAAATAAAAATTGAATGATACAATTTGATGTAAAAAGTTCTATAGCACATTTTTTCCCTTCTTTTATTTGCTATAAAGAAATTTTTCTGTATTAATGTGTTGCTTTTAATTGAATTGAATTTACAAGTAAATGAACTTATGAATGAATATGGGAAACAGTCATGGGAGTATTTGCAGTGGTGTTATATATACTGGGTGTAGTTGAATTGAAAGAAAAAATTAATATTATTACACTTGAAAAACACGACAATACATAATTTTGTATTAATCAACTCACTCAATGACATATTAATAATTCTTTTTTTCCTTTTTGAATTTGTTCTGCTATTTATTATCTTATCTTTATCAAACAGAATACACATCAGCTCTGAAAATCGAGCACATTTGACTTCTTTATATGATTTACAGTGTGTATTTGTCACGTGAATTTATATTTATCATTCATTCTTTTGTTTTTATCTTTTGGGTGAGGGTTTTATTAATATTATTGGACTAGCTGGAGTGGGCTGATAAATTGAAAGAATGTGAGGTAGCTGCAATTGTTTTTTTTCTCAAAAGTTTACTCTGTGAGATGTAAAGAATTTTTTATGGATGAGTTTGATATTGCAAATAGAATTCGATTATAGTATCATACCAATATGTGCAGTGGATAAAAGTTTGGCAATTGTCCAATGTATTAGAATGACAATCACATCATCAATTCCTCTTTGCGTTTTCTTCCAGTATCATTTCTACTTATGAAAAAATTACCATCAACCAGCAAGAAAATATTCCATCCACGTCAAACGCAAAATTATATAAACTATAATGACATTCAGTATCATCAAACAAATAGTTGTAAATTAAAAAATCATAAACATATTCTACGTACCCTGAACTCTGAACAGGAATCAAAACAAAAATCCTCAATCACGTCATCCTTATCATTTCCCTTGTTTTATTATCAACAACCTTACAAACTGCAAAAAATTCCACAATCAAACAATGCTCTTCTCTTGTATTTTTCAGTTACACCGCTATCAACATCAATAACATCATCACCCTCTTCAACAACACAACCACCACCACCGATTCCATCTCGTCTCGATATAACTGCCACTGACGTCAGACAAATGTCGACCCTGGTGTGTTGTGAGCCGGCAGTGGTGTCAGCATCACGTCCGCCTCGTGACAATCTTAAACTTGCTCTCAATCGTAGTTTAAGTGAACCTGGACCACCAACTGATCATCACCATCATCATCATCATCATCATCATCATCATCATCACAATTTATACCATCGCTTTCTACCAATAACACCAACATCTCCAACATTATCAACGATATCAACTAGCAGTGCTAATACTGAATTAAGCAGCGGTAGTTGCAGTCAAGAAAGTGGTTGTTCAAGCACAAGTGCAAGTGGTGGTAGTACAAATAGTATTGACATCGGTGATGATATACATAATTATCATCATCTAAACAGTTTTAATCATTTTCATAACTTACATCAGCATTATTCGTTGAATCAACAACAACAGCAACAATTTCAACTGCAACAGCAGCAACGATTGTTCTCATTGACATCATCATCAAAACGTTGCAAACTGGAGACCGTTAGTTTACCATCAAGTCCGTGCAATAATAATGAAGGAACAACATTACAACGACAAATAATTATTAATCGTTCACGTACAATTAATTCTGATGAATTGGCATTGAGATTATTGGGAAATCAACAACATCAGCAACAGAATCAATGTGAATTCAATGAAAATCTTGTTATACTTGATTGTCGTCCATTTATTGTTTATAATGTTAATCATGTGCGTGGTGCGATAAATGTCAATTGTTCGGATCGCTTTAATCGGCGTCGTTTACAACTTGGTAAAGCTACATTGGCTGATCTTGCTAATTCACGTGATGGAAAGGATCTATTGAGACGTGGAAATTACAATGACGTTATATTGTATGATGATTGCACTGATGATTTGGAACATTTACCCACCCAACATCCATTGTTTCTTGTGTTGACCGCATTGGTGGAGGATAATCGTGATCCAATTCTTCTTCTTGGTGAGTCCAAATATTTATTTTTACTGTTTTAATTTAGAATTTCAGACGTTCATTTGATCTGGATGTTATCCAAAAAGGTTTTGGTTGGGATTCTGATTGACTTTTAGGGATTCTAATTGGTTCTATTTAATTTGCGAGTGTATTTTCGTCTGGTTAGATATGGAATCACAGTATCAAAGTCATAGTGGAAGGAAATCGAATGATTTTCTAACTTTGATCATTTATATTTTTAACATTAAATGATTTCCAATCGATGACAAATAAATGTGAACTCAAAACCCCCCCCCCAAACGATTAAATAACATTTTAGAAACTTCAAGATGATGAAGTCATTTCACAAAATAATTACGTTAAGTGAGGTCATGTATCGAAAATATTCGTTTAATCACATCAATCGTTATCCAACCAAACTAACAAACAATTACGTTCATAAAATTTTTATTTCAGTTTTATATATTTATGCCATTACTTATAATGTCCAGGACGAGTTTATTCGTGGATTTAGTTGTTTGCGTTGCCAAGAAAAAATACGTTGCACGGGATTTATTGTCACTGCGAGGTCATCGCGTGTCAGCGATAAATTTATGTCCTCCCTCCAATATTTTCTTCATATTTTTTCTTTTACTTCATAACTATTGTTTGACGTATTATTACTTGTGATATGCATTACCTCCCTACGAGATTGTATTATTTTTCTCAACAATAATACGTAAAATAATAGAAGAAGTGAATTGAAAATGATGAAGAAAAAAAGGTTGGTGATATTGTTGAATTCGTAGTAGAAATAATAGAATATTTATTGTTATATAAATGTCACATCTTCATTCATGTTAATTTGTGACATACAAACACATCCATATGTGTATTGCGATACTGTATATATACACATTTCTTCCATGAACGCATAGATATAAATATATATTTTAATTGCATACACACAACTGCAGGAAGTTGTTCTATCGTCTATTGATAACAAACGCGTAGAAGTTTTCTTTTATACATTTACTAGAAGAGAATATTGCAATATCATGTCACTATCGCTTCAAACACTGTGGAATTTCATAAAAAAAAATTATTATTACATAACAGATCAATGATGATAAAATTAATTGAGTAAAAGGATAAAATTACCAAAATAAAACATCATCAGCAAATAAAGTTGGACAAATAATTTTCAATTGCATGAAAATAGAATGAGTACAAAAATTATAATAATGTGTCTACGTGGCACGTGGTAACTTACTGATGCATATTTCCTTCTTCCACACACGCGAATAAACGTGTTCTCATTACACAACTGTCTTATACATCCATATGTATAAATACATACACTTAAACATACGTCGCAAATAAAAAAGGAAAAATATATTAAAAAAAAGAAGAAAAATAAAAATAAAAGAAGAAGAACACGAAAGAAATAGAATAAATTGCGAAAAAAAATTTTACAATACCACTCTAACGCTGAACTATAACACAGTGAAAATACAAATTGCCATAAATCCCCATAATAATCAAGAACCCCTTAAATACCCCATAAAACCATAGAAAAAAATGAATAAATAAATAAATGGGGAAAAATATGTTTATTCAAAGGCTAAATAACGAAAGAAAATACTAAATGACAATAACAGTAGAACACCATTTGAAATAAAACCCCATAAAAATTATTGGAAGATGAAAAAAACCAAGAAAAAATTTTTTTTCTCATCTTTTTTCTATCTGGGTGATCCGGAAACGAACGTGTGTACGATGAAGGACGTCATGTGGATACAATGGTGGGGATAAACAGAGTGCATATGTGTGTTATATATAGATATATATATACATATATACATTAGTATGTAAAAGCAGAATTGAAACGAGTAAGAAGTTGGTGTAGTGATAGAGATTTCCCCCACTATTCAATGTATACATATATATGTTACATTTAGTAGTAGGGATCTACTCTATTCATAGGAATGAGTCATGTTTGAGATGACGACGCGAATAGCAACGGCGAATAAGCCCAGCTGAATTTGCGCACAAAGCTCCTTCCTCTACTTTGCGTTATTCACTTTACATTGCGCGACAATTTGCCTCTCTTTTCCTCATATTTATATATATATATATATATATATCAATGTGTTCGTGAATTTGTGTACTTGTGAGACACGTCACTCGCAACATTTTTCCAAGTACACCGCGCGCAGACTGACCCTGACAAGAGAAACAAGAACATTTAAGAGAGATGATAATGTTGAAGGCAACGACCCTCCTAGCAAAATTTAACTTGGAATAATATTACTCTGTATGCTGATTTATATGTATTTGAATTTTTTTTTTTTTTTTTTTTTCATTTATAATATTACATAGAATTGGTTGGAATGTATTTTAGATTTTTTGGATATTGTTTTGGGTGATTAGATCAGGAGATATGAACTGATGAAGTTAGTGACTTTTGTGAAAGAATTTTTGGAGATGATCTAAGAGTTTTTGATTGTTGAAGATGATTTTAGGACTTTTTTTATGGTTTGCGGGCATCGTGGATGTGGTAATTGGATTTGTCAGCGATTTTACGTCTGATTTCACTACTCATTAGAGAAAAACTTTCGATTAGATCAGAAGATATTTAAAATTGAAGTTGTTAATTTTTGAGGAATCTACTTTCAACACTATTCAAATTTGGAATTTATTATCACACTAATTATGATTTCTTGAGATAATTTAATCATATTTTCATATTTTTCTTATCATCATTTGACTGATTAACGTTATTTTAATCAAATCCAGTATCAAAATTCATATAAAATTCCACAATTGTAGGAATAATAAATGAAAAATTTATTTAAACCTAAAATTAAAAATGTTTATACGTTGACAATAATGATTGGCGTATACCTGATAATTATTTTCCATCGCAATACAAATCAACACAATATTATCACTAATGTTTGTGCAATACTTCTCATTTGATTCCATTTTATTTGATATTTTTATTATTTATTCTTTTGCTTTTACGTTCATATAATACGATGAACTAAAACGTATTTGTGTGTGCTAAATTAACCGATGAACTAATCGTCACCTCAATGACTTGATATCATACACATACATACAAATATTTATTCTCTCTTTTGATAAACATTCACACTTACACGTGGCGCACATGAACATTAAGATAACAAATGTGTATTGACTTATTTTTAAAAAATTAACTTGAGAAATTTAATTCAAGAAAAAAAAAAATGAATTTATTAAGGTCTCTGAGCCATTTTGGTCGTCAGCTAATTGCGCAATACAATTTTATAATCAAACACATATTCAGTACACAAATGTATATATCTATAGAGTTACATGTACTGTATAATAATAATAATTTAATGCGTACAAACCTGAGATAATTCATGAGTGCAATAGTTGGCGCAGTTCCTCTAATAGCAAACGTTTTTTTTTTATAAGTTCTTATTTTGTCGTGTGTGTAAATAATTTTTTTTTCTTTCATGATGTTCTCAATGAGTTTAATTTGTTTATTATTGAAGGATCAAAATATGGGATATTTATTTTTATTGATCGGATAATTATTTTGTCGTATGTAACAGTTTGAATAATTGAGAAAAATAATTGAATGAAGTAAAATGATTTTACTTCATTCTAACTTCGTACAAAAAAAAATGTTCTACTTTAATTTGAATCATTTCAATGTCTACAATTAACTAAAAATCCTTTATTTTCTTTCATTATTTTTAATGTTACAAAATAAATTAATAATAAACAAAAGAAAATACTAAAATAACCAAAAATAACTGCTAAACTATTCGAATTATTCAATAGCATAAAAAGATTAATTCTCATACTAAAAAAAGAAATAAGAAAATAAAATAAATAAAAAAGGATAAAAAATATATGCGAACAGATTTAGAAGGTTAAATGTTGCATCGTATCATGTCTGGCAGTAACCCTAAACACACAGAAATGCATGAGTCATCCGTCTAAAAATCGAAAAGTTTGTGTGTGTCTGAGTATGGAAGAATGAAAGAGGCAGGGAGATTAAATAAAGAGAAAAAAACGATTGCTCGTGTTTGTATTTGTATTTGTGTGTGTGTGAATATAAACGTGAAAGAGAAAGAGCACGATGATTATGTAATCGTCATTTTGATGTATGACAAAAGCATTCTCTCTTACTTTCTCTGTATTATTTTGTCTCTGTTTGTTGGTTAGTTTTGCTCTTACATTTTCCCTCGTGCTATTTCATGAAGTGAAGAGAAGATTGGCTGACTCACCACTCGTCCCCATCAAGTGTCATATTAGAGAGAGAACAGTTGGCATATTGTTGGCATTGTTCAGAAATATATTGATGGGGATGGTGTTAAGGGAGAGAGAAAAAAAGAGAAAGTTTTATGTGGAAATATTTAACTATAAAATTTGTTAACAAAATTGGATTTAATTGAATTTTATTCATTCAAACGTTTTGTGTTTGGGTTTTTAATGATTTTTTTTTAGTCAATTCTGTTGTGATTTTATTTGTTTGGTTTAGGGGATGATATTGGGTAAATAGAAATGAATAGAATTTATTTTCATCTTTTCTAATTAATAAATTTCATTCTTTTTAATATGAAATTTTTAATTTTACATAAATAAATTCCCCCCTACGGAGATTATTTTGATAATCGTTTGGGGGATGATTTTACATGAGTCACCTATGAGTCATGAAAGAGAAAACATTTTTTTTTTTCCATTGTTAAAATCAATTTTTAACGTAAAATAAAATACGGAAATAAAATTATCAAAATTCTGCGTTAGTTTGTCACACAAAAAATGAATTCTCATAAGGAAAAAAAATTTTAAACTTCTTAGAAAATTTATTATCTTCAAGATTATCACAATAGTTTAAGATAAATTTTAAACGTTAAAATATCTTCACAAAATTTTTATCTCCCGTAAACAAAACCACAAAATTTCCCCATTCAGTAAAAATGAACCGTCAGTAACATTTTTATGTCTCCTTTTCTCATTTCCTCTTTCCTACTATCTCTTATCGTACCACTTCCGGTACATTATTCTTTCTCATCTTTCCTTTCCGCTCCCTCATTTCTTTTTTTCTTTCATTCTCTTTCGATTACATACATTTGAAAACCAGTCATGTCATTGCTTATCAGTAACAAAAATACAGACAAACTGGCAGACACAATGAACTCTATTGTCTCATTCCGTCATGTCAACCCCATAAAAAAAAAATGAAACAAGAAAGAAAATAGTAATCAAAGAAAAAAAAAATCTGCACCATCTGCTCTTCATTCTTTCTTTATTTATTCTTGTTTTGTTGTTTATATATATATATATATATTTTTTTTTTCTTCTCTATTCCTCCATTTTATTTTCTTTTATTTCAATTGTTTATTATTGCTGTCGATATATATTTTTATTCAGTTGCTCAATATAGATTGATAGATATTAAACGTGAAGAGAAGGAAAAAGAAAAAGAAAAAAGAATTAGAAGAAATAAAATAATTGTTCGTGACGTAAATGAGGGCAAATATATTTGATGTGACGATTAAAGAGATTGTTTCTTTCTGTGTATGTGTATTTATATTTTTATTGGTTGTTGTGCACTATTAAACATGATAAGTGTCATCATGATGATCGTTGACGTTTTATTGTAACGAGATCTCATCTATGACACCATAAAAATTTATTTTTTATAATAATAATTATTATAAGTAGAAATATAAAAATCTTTTAAATTAACAAATTCATTTAATAAATTACTCAATTACTCAAAAATAAAAATAATAATAACATAAACAAATATAAATATCTGAAATAAAATTCGTCATCGAGTTCAGTCGCTTGGAAAATAATCCAGAAAATATTTAACAACCACAAACTTTATTACACCATCAACATCAAATATTTCTCATACCCACAAACACAAAACAATAAAATCCCATAGAAATATTACAAAACATTAGAAAAATAGAAGAATTTTAACATTACACTTATTTTTTTTATACAAAAATAAAATAGAGAATAAAATTAAATAAAACAATATCTCATGTTGATTTTATTGCAATTCATCAATATTATTATTACATCCAATTATTCAGGGTGTTTTATAAAATGAGTCATCGGTTATTTGTTGGTAAAATTTCTATTGAATTTTAAAGTGTATCAATGACTAATACACCATACAACAATGCCCCCTTAACATTTGATTCACTGCATGTGAAAAGTACTGAGTGTGTGCTCTATTCACATATGTACACCCTTCAATGCAATGAAATTTCGTTAAAAGGGATGAAGGCCTTATATATTATAATAAACCATACATATAAAAGCCCTTCGTCCCTATTTCACTCGCTTATTCATCCGACCAAGTGCGTATGACGTATCCCTTTGAATGAATGACTCGGTTTGTGTATAAACGTGACGCAGAAATTGTGCGTTACGCATTTTATCTTCTTTCCTTCTTTTTTCTTCTTTTACTGATGATGACAATGCACTGCATTTTTTTTTCGATCGAATGCATTGATGATTAAATAATTTTAATTACTTTATTATTTATTTCGTTTATAAAGTCTTTGTGTTAAATATTTATCAATAACATTTTGTCTTTACTTTCTCTCTGACTCACCAAATCATCATCATCATAATGTACAATGTCTTTAATGCATTGCATTGATTCACTTGTTTCCTATTTATTCATTGTTTAAACTAATTCACCTGTTCATTAGTTTATTGAATAATTATATATGAATGTGCTTGATGGTGGTAGTGAAACTATTTGCAGGTTGAAACTTGTTGGAAATAAATATAAAAGACAGAGTTAACTAGATATATAATCGGTTACGTCAACTGTGGTCACGTTCTATGAATGTTTGTTTTCATCCGCACATATGAGAGAGTTCATTAATCCTTCTCTACTTTCACTTTAGACATTTATTTATTATTTATTTATTTATTTATTAATGGATAGATTGGTGAGGGTGCGAAAGTCATTTGTGTGCAGCTGATTACTGTTATGATTTATGTTACACTAAATCATCGTTTATGACTTATCTAATCAACCAAAAGTATTGAAATGAATATTCAAATTATTCGTTTAATTCTCATCTACAATTTTCATCTCTTCATGAAAACACCTCAGACATAACCAAAAGTCACAATAACCATCAAAAACAAAAAAAAACAAAATTATCCCTGCAACTAATCACCAACATTATTCCCTGATACTAAATCATGTTTCATTCCCCACCAAAAACACCAAAACAATCAAAATCCACCCTCAAACAATGTTCCCAATTCCACCCCCTCTCATACAAAACCACTCAGAACCCTTGAAAATTCCCCAAAACCACACAATCCAATAATTCAATAAGCCAAAAATAAATAAACATTCATAAAGATACAAATAAATTCACAATATTACATTCTACTTCAGCTTTCTCTTCATATCAAGAGATAAATAAAAAGTACATTGTAACTAAAACAAGAAAGAAAATTTCATCTTAATATAATCATAAATATAGTTATATTAATATTAAGTTGATAAATTTTTTTTTCCATTCAACTTTAGATATTCTGAGCTAATGGCGCTCTCTCACGATCGATGCCTTTCACGATTGTCAGCGAAAGCTGATGGTGAATCGGAGCGTAACGGAATTGTATTCTTGTTGAGAAGTAGAATAATAATAATAATAATAATATGTGTGCATAAATGCAAGGTGTGGTAATTGTATGTGAGATATAAAGTCAACTGTATGTAGGAAAATAGTTGTGAGACCTGCTGTTGTGTTGCTACTTGTGCTATGGACACTCTCCAATAGCAATGAAGCAACAGTCTAGAGTCCACATATAGCATCACATAATATCTCAATGGTATAGAGTTTATGTTTTTTTAATTTCAAAGTGTCTGAATAATAATATTAAATGTCATTGAGATTTGTGTAATTTTTTATTTGGGGTTGGTGAAATTTTGTTTTGGTTTGTTTGATGATGATTTATAGAGAGAGAGAAATGTCATGAGCTTTTATATTTAATTGTTGATTGAAGATTTGTGGTGTTATTGAATCAAGTGGAGGAATTATTTAGGAATTAAATGTGAAAATATTTTGTGCAATGATTTAATGAATTTTGGTATATTGAAATAATTAAATGGACTAAAATATATGAGATTGTGAGTGAATGGAGAAGTTTGAGGGAAAAGTGGGATT
>JAPYZH010000526.1:0-41505 GCA_030523085.1 Meteorus colon | reverse complement strand
TATATATATATATATATATAGATTAACGTTGAGGAAATGTGAGAAATCTCTCAAACTATTTTGGCAAAACAAAAAGGACAAGAGAAAATAAAAGTAATAATGTCCCTTTTATTCTCATGAACTTTGGCAATTTTTCTTAATCATCTCGATGGCTAAATGGCTTCGAATAAACTCTCATTTGAGTGAAATGGTGGATAGAAAAAAAAAAAGAAATGGAAAACGAATAATACAATGTTGAAATGTTTCAGAAACGAAAGAATGCGATTGAAGTGTGCATAAGGCTTTGTGGATATGTGTATAGCGATGTGAAAGAAAGGAATTAAGAGAGACAACAAGGGAGAGAAGAGTTTGGGGTGATAAATGGGAATAAGAATTGCTTAGGCGAAAGTGCGAACGGGTTCGATGCCGGGTTGCGGGGAATTAAAGTGAAAAAGTAAGCAAGTTAAAGGATGAGTAAACATGCTTATGTACGTATAAACACACTCACATGAACGCAAATGTGTTTGTATATAAAATGTTGATGGCATTCCGCAATAAATGCGTGCATAAAACAGTCGCCTTGAAGTATTTGCTCCCGTTCGCGGTGGTTCGACTTTTTTACCATTGGCTAATCGACCAAATGTTTTTCGTGTAAAACTTTAATTCGATATTTATATATTCTCGTTTTATATATATGTATCCTTGTATGGCAACAAGATGGAGAGCTTGAGAAAATTATGTTAATTATTAATGAGGAGGAGAAATATTTAGTTTATCTATTTTCATATTTATCAGAATGTTTTATGTTTATTAACTGTCAATTAGAACTATTCACTGTGTGAATTATATTTACAAATAATGGACACTTCTAATGGTTATCTATTTTGTTATTGCAATATAATTTCAAATAATTAATCCTCTTAAATATTAATTCATCACGTTTTTATATTCCTTTTTCCAAAAATTACCAATCCTGCTCTACATTTCTAATTTTTTGCCATCGACATCACATCAACATACTAAAACCCTCACACATCTCATCTTGGTTTGACTGACAACAAAAAGATCATAAGAAATGACTCGTAAATGTCCAACTGCCTTGACACAGCCCATCATGCCAAACTCCCCTATCTAAAATTCCATAATACATATACACATCCATATGTATATCAAAGTCATACGATCACAAGTTTTATTTCTCATCGAGAATGATAACGATAAATCACCTAACCTAACATCAATCCAAAACGTCTGCTTGCATATATATAAACGTAGCTCTCTCACTCTTCAAAGTCAATCGATCTGCAGTCGATGGTGTCTTTCAACTTTTCTTCCTCTCTCTCTATCTCGCCCCTCTTCAAGCGAAACCACTCGAACAAACATTAATACTCGTCGAATACGGAATATATATATACATCTACATATATTATTTTTTTTCGCTCCTTGGCGAGAGATACATTTATCGCTATACCCGGACCAACGCGTGTGAGGCACCTGATGCACTGGCCTCTTTGTCCTTTAAACCATTCTCATCACCACAGTCTTCCATCGATCAGCCGTATGAATTCTTTCCCGTCGATATTACAACGCAATGCATATAACATTCATACATATAATATTGTGTAGCTTATACAAAAGGTACAGACGTTGATTGGCGCGCCTGTGTCAGACCATCACACTGACTGAAGCGATGAAACCCTCGCTAATGAACGTCAATTGTTCACCAATGAATCGAATTGTTAATGAATTATATCGTTATGCACCTACACGATACACATAACCATATAATACGTTGCCAGTTCAAACTTGCATCGTATCTATCATTGTCGACTGTATCTCTTAGATGTGCTGTATACATCTTTCGATACATGTTCAAACACGTATGTGTATATAATACATTCATATGTGCAGGAATATATGTATTAGGCTATAACACAAATATATGTTATGTGCAGTCACAGCTATCACGTTTTTCCTTTTTTCTTCTCTTTCGAATATGCACCAACTACTATATGTATATGTGTATATATATATATAGCTTTTTCTTTCTCTTTTCTCTGCTATCGCCAGAATCATTTCTCTCGAAACAATGCGAGTGCATTGCCGCCGCAGATTGTGAGTAATATCGTGAGCCCATATAGCCTTTATATCCACAAACACCTCTAGCTTGGTATAGTATGTGAATGTGTGAGTGTGTGTATAGTGTGAAGTATATACCACCGCGTATGCGCGCTCGCAAGCGACAAAATCTCTGCGAGAATATCCCCCTTTTTTTCATATAATAAACAGGTATGATCTATGTATCACATATCCGCGTGTATATAGGTGGAATATTGCGCTGACTCCAGTGGCTTTTTATCTTCACCCTGCACTTAAATAGGTTTTATTATTATTACATTTTCTTTTTCTTTTTTATTTTGGCTGTCGTTATATAGTTGGGGATATATTTATCTTATTATGAGGATTTTTAAATGTCAGAATGTAAATTTTTTTGATAAGTTGAGAAGTTTTTGGAGTCGAGAAATATGAGAATTTAGTTGGTTTGTGATTTGTTTTTTTCACATTTTTTTTTTTTTCGGATATAGGATGAAGATTTGACGATTGTGTTTATTGAGGTTTTGATGGATCGTCGTTTTTCTATTGGAACTCATTGATGAATGGTTGAAAAAAGTCAATTGAGTTTGATATTATGAGTGATCGATGTCAAGGGAATTGATTTTGGTGATGTGTGACATTTATATTTATAAAACTTTAAGATATTTTATTCTTTAAAATTTCATTATATTTTCTCTTTATCTTTATCATAATCATCTTGTAATTATTCATCACATTAACATACATCGATATTAATAAAAAAAATATTGATAAATAAATTTTTTCGAAACTTTTTGCAATAGCAACTCAAAAAAATTGTGTTAATATTTTCTCACAATATAAATTCCATTTATGAATGAAAAAAATCTCTCACTCTTTCATTATTCACCACTTCTTGAAACCCTCATAGGACTTATCTCAATAAAAACGTCTATTTCAAAGCAAAACTGCCAATGGAGGTGTGAAATTTAAGTGGTAAATACACTCGGAATAAAGATTTTGTAAAAGATTATGTATTCAGACTTCAATTGCGTGTCTCACGGTCTATCTCGAATCGCGTTTAACCATCAGATGCATAAATTAAAACACCCATAAATTAAACAAGAATAAATATTCAATCGAGTTGAATATTATAAACTTGAAGAAGCTGAATATACGACTCATTACCAATCCTTAATACGTGAAGATATTATATACGATACACCCTTACGTAGGTATTTGAATTAGTAGTTATATATTATTGGAATATGATAGAAGTTAATTTAGCACGTGGTAGGTGTGTCCCAAGGCCGTGAGGTGATACACCGTGACTCATGCACGCCTCTCTTTGTATATTGTGTAGAAGCGCGTGAACAAGTGCGAGTATATAAAGGCCGCGCGCTGAGCAATATAACGTGGGAGACGCACGCCACAGGTATTGTATATGTATGTATAAATACATATACATACATACATATATATTTATCTCGACCGCGAATACCTCTAAAGGAGATTATGTATTATCATAGCCCCATTGTATACAAATACAACTACCTACCGTGGCGCATACCTATGTAATATTACAGTGGCAATAGCTGACAACAGTTTTATTGTTAATTAATCGCTGCTCCAATCGCGAATAATATTCTTGAATTGAGAATAAATTTTTTTTATTGTTATTTTCGTTTGTTTATGTATTTCAGATAATACTTGAGAGAAACACGGAAGAGTATGTGCGAATAAATAACAGATTAGAAAACAATTTAAAATGATTCTGTATTTTTGTGTTGAATTTTTTTGATTAAAGTGGACATCTTTGGAGTGAAGAATATTTTTTATAGTCTTGATGGAGGTGATTCAAGTGGAATATTTATTTATCACTAGCGATGGACTTTGAGTTGTCGAAGAGAACATTACAAATAATGATGTGTACAATTATATTTTTAATAAAACATTTTCGATAGCAATTTGTGAAAGAGAAAATACGTGGAACCACTTTGAATTTTGGGCTCAACTGTTTTGGATGACTTTCTGACTAATTTTAATCTCTGCTATATTTCACACCACAGTATATCCATGTACTCCCTATCTAAATATATTTTTAATCCATACATTAAACCATAATTAACCAAACCTCTCGTTTCTGTATATAAATAGTCACAACGTATATATACGTGATTGTAATTAAAGTTGCGGCGTACATATTACTGTTGATAATCACCGACACGATCTTTCACTTCTACTTCTTCTTCTTCTTTTCCGTTCTCGCCCTCTTTTCTCTTGGTAACTCGTCCTGGGCCAACCAAACCTGAAGATATATCGTATTTATATGTATACGCAGCTCTATACACGTATGCATAAACGTGCAAGCGAGATTTAAAGAAGAGAATATATATATATATGTATCTTAACCCGTCTCAGCACGTTCACAATCGCTTTGCCGCCGCGTATCATCGACGACTCCATTTTTGAATTCTTCTTTCTTTTTTTATTTTTTTTTTTTCGTCATATCCTCCCACCGACCGCGATTCATTCGCCACTGTTGGATCTCTCCGTAAATCATCTAACGCGCGAGAAACTGCACCTCACTATGTATGTATATACATGTACATGTGAATTCCTTTTTATTTTATTTATTTCATTTCATATTCTTCTCTTTCACTTCTTCTTCCACATGCATATCTTACTCTTTGCTTTCAACCCATCCTTTTTCATTTCTCCACTTCACGGCAATGTCGCGGTCATATTCTCAATCCGGTTCTCCGAAATTTAGCGAAGAGTCATTAAATCATTCGGAGCTACAGCGAAAAAATCGATGCCTTATATATACTTTTTTTTATTCGTTTGTTATTTTTTATATTTTCTTCTTGCATTAACATTGTATTCGCTTTTTTACAGGTGTCTTAATGCTACTGACTATGAAGTTAATAAATCTGTATATACATCAATGGTGGATATTTACAAACGTCTTGATATTTTATTAATTGGTTGCGTGAATACATCAATAATCCTAATCGCTATCGGGTGAATCATAGAGTGTAACTCTCACAAATTATCACAATTTTCGATAATTAATTTTACATTTCCTGTCCACTTTCTATTCAACATTTCTTTCATAATGTATATTAAGAACATCAATTAATCGTTTTTACTCCATTTCGCATCTCGTCAATCTCTCAATCACTAAAATAAATAAAAAAATTTCCTAATAGTCTACGCTACGGTGAACAAAAATGGAAAGTGACGCTTTCAATTTCATTCAATATTCTTCGATACCACAAAAATAAAAAACCCATTATGCGACTTAATAAAAGCCATTCCGAAAGGATAAGAAAATAATCCATACAAGCTTTATGGCACCATCTCTAAGTAGTTTTGAATCCTGCAAAAATTAATCACCCCCTGTTTTTTTTTTGCATAAATCATAATATATGGACAGGGTGAAACTGAAACAAAAAAAAAGGAAAAAAAGTGAAATAACCCGACGGCGTTCACATATACAAGAATAAAAATAAAATAAGAAGAGCCGCAATAACAAAAGCCAAATTGGAATGCAAAGCTTTTCACGCGCGGTGGCGCGAATATCTCGTAAATGTTCCTCACCTTTCTCTTCACCCGTCTCTCATGACTCTCGCTCTCTTCCTCTATACATACATACATGCATACATACACATATATAACATGCCGTCGGCTTGTATCCCCCTACACTAATTTAGCCTCGACGAGCACTTTGCAAGTGTTAAATAATTACTGCGAATGTTGGGTATGGTGAAACCAGTTTTGCCGCGCGCGGCCATATTAGCATAAGTGATCGAAATGATCAATGAGCGCGCTTTACAACGGCAATATAGTGGGGATACACACGACTTCTCGCGAGTGACTTACACCTCAGCCCCACTCACAAGCAAACCGCGAGCAACACATCCATATCTATATTGTATGTATACTTACATAGTTACACTCAAAACCTGGTAGGTATACTCAACTTGTGTACGTATTATGTACATATACAAGCCAAGACAGGGAACTATATCCCTTTAATGCGCGACGAGTATCTTATCCAACACGATCTGCGCAGTACCAGCGCAGATTTACGATCATGGAGATGTTGATTTTCATGTCGGACTTACTCAAATGCTATGGAGTTTATTCATCTAATAAAATATATATGCATATCATTCTTTTTTATTTTTATTACCTTTTACTTTCGATTTCCTTTTTTTTTTCATCTTTCACATGTAAATTCATCTTAATATAATGGAACGCAGACTGAAAAAGAAAGGAAAAAAATGTTTTCTATATTTTTCTTTTCCGGTTTTTTTTTCTCTTTATTTTTTTTTTTCATCTTTTACAGTATCTACAATGCTAATCGGCTATTAAATGTTTTCTCGTGAGTGAAACGAGTCTGTTTAACGTGCATGATTACATATTCATGTGTTATAATATATAAAAACTACCATGGTAATGAGAGTATCGTTGGCAAAAGTGAGTTTTGCGTCCGGGAAAATAACTGGTTTGTTCACTTTGGTTGTGATATGTGTGAAATACAATGTTTGAGATGAGACAACAATAATTTGGTAATATAGTTGAGATTGTTGCAGGCATGGATGAATGGAGTTTCGTGTGTTTGGAATATTTGGCGTGAAGAAATTGTTCTTTGGATAATGGCGCGCACGACCTTAAAAAGTCGCGTTAAACTTTGTGAGAAAGTGTCTGGACGCGCGTCGCGACTGATGGAACGGCGAAGAGAATTCCGGACGTGCGCACCTTCTCACCTCGTGTACGGTAACAAGGTCGCAACCTTTCGCGTTCTCACGCCTTGTATAAACATATATACGTTAATATATAAGAGCAATACTTTTTCGTTTAATTTATGTTCATATTGGAAAGATAATAAATGATTTTTCCGCTGTTAAAGATAGGAAGTGACAATAATTAATGATAATACCGATGATTTACTGTGTTTAGAGAGGAATATTTGCTCGAATGAACATGTGAGTGGATATTTAGCTCTCATCAGTGAAGGAAAAAAAAAAAATCCTGGACATTCCGAACACAAATTGGAGATAAAATAATTGTAAGGAAAAAAAAGTACAGAAACTTCTGGAAATGGCTACGGTAATTTCAAAAGTTCATTACAGAATTTCTAATCTTAAAATATGTAAAAAAGAATGAGAAAATTTTAATTAAATAAGTTTTACAAAAGCAGACAAGTCTCATCATCTCATTTACAAAATTAAATCGGAAATAGAAATTGTGATAATAATAAATAGCTAAATAATAAAAAGTTTTTAATGCTTCAGATATTCACATAATAAAATTAACAACCACAAAATTTGATATCTTAATATTCAGATCAAATAGAAAAATATTTAAAGTGTCATCAAAAAAAAAAGAAGACTCTCATGCACATTTAACAATCTCAACTTCATCTAGAGAATTATTGATTCAATTTGAACTAAAAATAAAATGGCATATTATCAATTCAATGATCGAAAAATACACTCAAATCCACATTCAACAATTCACAAAATTATTCCTTCTACTCTACACACCATTAATAATAAACAATCGTTCTGGCTGCAACTACATATCGTGTCACAGATTATGTGAATAATTGATTCCATCCATTAAATTCCTCTACAGTGAATTTCTACCACTCTACTTCACTGTTGTGTCACAGAAACATCCTATGCTGATGGAAGTTAAATTGCGAAGATAAGAGCCATTGGTGAATTTCGGAATATGTCAAGCTATGAGGAATGAATGAAATGAAGTGAACAAAAAATAAAAGAGAGTAGACGACAAATATTTATACTCACATGTATACTAATAAATTCCATAGCTGACAGACGATATTTTTTTATAGTTATCGGAACGATAAGAGTGGAATGAAGGAGGCTCCTTATCGATTGCAATTAACAAACGGCTCGAAAGAGAAGCTCCTTGGGTGGCTGACACCGCGAGCTCAACGAACCCGATTCTCGACATCGGTTGAAACACGTCTATATATCCAAACGCTTGACGTTCTCCATCTACATCAACTCCCTTTCTCTTGCTTTCTCTCTTTCATTCTATATCAGTATTTACTGCAGAGCTACCGTTTGTCAGTAAACTCTCTGCTCATATCTGTCACATTACACGTGACTACACTCCAATAGCACTAAAACCATTGCAATCACAATTGTGCATCTGTCAAAACTGTTATTATTATTACCATGACATGAAAGTAAAATGAGAAGAAGAAAAATTCGTCACTCTTAAATTTCTACTGCATTGTCTCAGCTTGATCCCATTATTAATCACTAATTAATGGAGCGATGTTAATGTTGTCTGTTGATGAAAAAAATAAACAAGAGTAGAATGGCTCAATAATGAGTATGCTTAGAGAAAATAAAGAGAGTAAAAGAGAGAGAGAAAGGGAGAGAGTTGTGTGTATATATTCCCTTAGCTAATGATGCACTGGATGATACTCACCACATCAGTCACTGTCCGATGTCCAAGTTGATTGCTCGTGCTACTGTTCTCTATCTCCAAACGTATGTTTATAATTCTTCTTTCTCATTCACATCTATATAGATTTCTCACTGTCTTACGTTTTTCGATGTGTCGTTCAACTGTAATCCGCACACTCGAATCACCTTCATGAATTGTGGGATTTTATTTCCTATAATAATAGACAAGAAAAAATATTTATTGCGAATGAAAAGGAAAGAAGTGAAATAGGGGGAAAAAATGCGATTATAAAAGTAGATACACTATGTTTACTGTCGGTTAACTTTGTTGGATTTAGACACTGTATATCTATGTGTATACTCTACTGCGCAAGTTGATGGCAGATAATCAATACTATATCGTCGATTAAACGTGTAAATATACATTGGGAAAAGGATGAGAGAAAGGTGGATAGGAAAAATAAGAGACGGAGAAGGTCTCGGGTTGTGCCGGAAGAAGAATCGCATTCGCTCGAGGGACAATGAGAAATCGCGAACTCGCATCGTACCGTGAAACCGGTCTTTGCCGTGGGATCATTAAGAGGTACACTCTGTATTGTATATCTGTTTATATATTATATATATATATATATATATATTCTTGTATATGGATACAGTATGTATACAGGTATATTTGTATATGGGTAGTCGATCACGGGAAATGGGATTCCGCTACACTCGCAAAGTCAATCAAACTCTGCAGACTTGAAGCCGTCACATGTATTTGTAATGTAATTTACGTGTGAATTTATATGCTTGAGTGAAGAAGAATTATTTTGGTGACGAAAATTAAATTGATTTATAAGGGAATTGATAAATATTTCAATTATAATTTGTTCAAATGAATGAATGGCAATCAAGAGATAATTTGTGATCAGAGAAATCAATTGAAATATTCGTGTTAATAAAAAAGTAAAATAATTAATTTCGAAGTCCAATTCGATGAGGATAAAATTGCACGATAAATCCAGCGCTTGTGGGATGAAAATTTAAAATCTAATCATATGGAAGTGGAAATTAATTATAACGCGGATGTAGAAAATTTACACGGCACACAGTTTTATCATAATTATCTATCACATTATAGCAGTTCTTTGGTATAATTTTTTCTTTTTCAAAATGGCTTGATAATTATTTCATTAAATTGAAATTATTCCATTTTGTATTGCTCCATTTTTGTTTTATTCTTCAATTGCTAAATTCGTTTTGAATTGAATTTATTAAGATTGATGCAAATTATTTTCGTTACTTTTTTTTTTACCGGCGTATATTATCCGTATTCAACTCGTTTGAGTATTGCGAGAAGTCGGCAATTTTTCCTCTCTTTTACTCTCTCTGTCTCTACAAAGGATATAGAACGTTTCATGTTTGGACTGTATCCTCTACTACATATTTATTTCGTCCAACTTTTGCGCGATATCGCGCACTCGATCGTCGTATATATGCCTGACTCACACTCTCTCTCTCTCTCTCCCTTTTTCTCTCTTGTCATCCGCATTCATCGTTTTCTCTCTACCACTTGCACACAAAGTCAAAATATAAAGGTGAAAAAATAAATATATAAATAAATAAATAAATAACGAGTATGTGGCCTTTTGCGAAGTTGCAATTCAGAATAAACTGAACCAGAAACGAGGAATATAATGCGATCGAGAATGGCGAAAAGAGAGAATAACTAAGTGAGGGAGAGAAATCTGTGCAGAGAGAGAGTTGTGAAAGAGTAGACGATTTAACGGCTCCACTGTC
The DNA here is from genome assembly GCA_030523085.1 of Meteorus colon. Taxonomy (NCBI): domain Eukaryota; kingdom Metazoa; phylum Arthropoda; class Insecta; order Hymenoptera; family Braconidae; genus Meteorus; species Meteorus colon. The sequence continues at coordinate 31,213 of JAPYZH010000526.1, read as the reverse complement.
GACAAGACAATAGTCATACATAACGTTTTCTCTCTTCCATTTGACGTAAATCTCTTCCTTTTTATACTTTATTATAATCCCATGCCCTTGTTCATTCATTATTTTTATTTCATCACATTATTTCTATTCAACCATTTCACAATAACTAGAACAGACACATCAATTCCCCATAAAATGCATCGTATTTATCGACTGATATAGCTGAAACAAAAAATTCATTCAATCGAATTCAAATTATTCAAAATGTCCAATTACCATTAAGAATACTCTCCAAATTTTCCATTTAAATTAAACAACATCCATTGTCTATACAACGTTAATCTAAATCCAGCTCTTAATTCCAAAACCAATACCTAAATTAAATAAAAGAATTAAAAAACGACTTTATATCGATTCACATCGATTAGACACCAAAGTACATTGATAAGTTAAATATATAAATACACGAAGCGTCTTGACATATTTGTATATATGTGTATGTATAAATTTTCGATGGGGAATGTGCACCACACGACATTGAGATGCAGAAGAACATATAATATGCAAAGCGCGAGAGAAATCCCCGGGAGTGAGATAACGAACGATCTCGATTCATCATCCACCCTGGAACGAATTGGCAACGACATGTGAAATAGAGCCGTATACGACTCGGCAAGTGGCCAGACCGAAATCGCTTCTAATTAACCAACAAAATTAACATTTAGCTGGTCAGAGTGGCGGCACACATACACAATCTCACACTGTATGAGCATATTAACAAATGCCAAAACGACTTTTGCGTATGGTGAGACGTATAATAAACATACAAGTATACATATCTCTCTTGCTGTGTGCAAAAATATATACAAGTCTATCTCTCAATCGTCGAAACATTTTCTTGGATGCATTTGTACTCTGATATTCCTGCTGTATATAAGTGTCATATGAAGCCAGACAAACGATACATATTTATTATTCATTCATCTTTTTTTATTTCTCTCTTTTACTCTTTTGTCGGAAAAAAAAAGAATAAGAAAAAAAAAACAGACCTAATGGTGTTCAATGACTTTGATTTACCATCTCTCTAATTACAAACGATACATATACATAAATGTACATGTATATTGCATCATTTTTTATTCTCAAGCTTGATAATATTCTTCATTTACATGTGTTATAAATGTAGATAAAATTACTGAGCAATATAAAAAAAGTCGAGTAATTTTAAAGAGCGATGATGGCCAATCGGAATTTATCGTGTGGATTCATAATACAAGCGTGACGCGGGTGGATCAATATCGATTGATTTATCTCAGTATGATTGGCTTTAGCATAATATATACATGAATATATATACATAGCATGTAGAATGACTGGAGAGGTCCTTTCGCGCGGGACGATTTCAATCGGGTCGTTCGCCTCATTCGCTTGCTGCTCGCGATGCCACTGACTCTCATTCTCTTCCTTCTTATACACAGTCCTCCGATTCTTCATTCTCTCCTCGTCGACTTGATTAAAAATGGCATAATGAAAGAAGCCTCCTTCAAGAATGACTACTGAGAATAACTGAGAGAGCCAGAGCTAAGGGAGAGATGAGAAGAAAGAAAATAAACAAAGATGTGCGAGACGATAAGCGAACATCACACAGGGAGGCCGGAAGGGTAAAGTACTTCTGGACCAAGAGTTGAGTTTGGTTTTTTCATACGATCAATCACTCTTTCTCTCTCGTTCACTCATGGTCAGTGTACACAGGTAAAATTCAGAAGTATAAAACAACAGCGACAGCAACAGCAGCAGTTATATTATATTGGCAAGTGCACGTTCTGTATGTGTATACGTTTGCACACGCGCGATCAACTTGAAAGAGCTCATCGACGCTATATGGACTCTCCATTCGACCGAAAATGCTCGCGGGTATGTATTATATATATATATGTGTGTGTATTGAAAAGACATGAGGATGAGACACCAAAACAAAATGAAGTAACGTTGTGGGGCACCAGAATGACGAATATATGAAATGAATATGAGATAGGAAGACAAAAAAGGAATTCACTATTTCATGAATTTGATTTCAAGATAATTTTTTTTTTTTGGCTTTATTGTATTGAGAATTATTTTAGGATGTGATGAATGATTTGATTGGAATTTGTGCAGTATTTTCATGGTGAATTTTTATATTTGGATGTGATTTATCAAGAATTCTTAACGTGAGATGTTGATTTCTTGATTTTTTTTCAATGGCATATGCGAAGAAGATATGGGTCGAAAATTTAATTGAAAATTAGTTGTAATAAAGGGAAAACGCTTTATTTTCTGTTAAAATAGGAACTGGGTCAATGATCTTCTGACTTTTGATTGAAGGAAAAAGAGTATGATGGTAGAAACGTCTACTTTTGTTCATTAATTGTTAATGTCATCGACTTAACAGCTTTCAGATAAACGGAAATATAATTTTGTGAATTTTAAAAATCCGAAAATTAGTGAATTTCAGTCATGAATAGTCCAACTGGCGAAAATATACATAAATAATTCTGAATGAAAATAGCAACCCATACATCTTTAATTAAACAGTCCTTCAAAATTGAACATAAAATCTAAATCGTGGAGCAGAATATTTACATTTAATTCCACTGACATTTCACATGAAATAATTCCTGACAATATTACATGATGATGAGTAATTCACTGTTTCTCTTCCACGATATGAACACAACATCAATTTAAATATATGTAAGTATAAGAAAAAGATGAGATACGAATTTCTTGAAATGACTCAAGCGTGTCCCCGCATAACACATATACACGCGCAGATTCATCGTTATTAAACGCACCACTGAACACAGTACTCTCTCTTTTCTTCTTTATGAAGTTGATGCCGATCTGTATATCCTTCCGCAACTAAACTTCTCATTGTCTTTCATGGCCAACTCAGCGAATTGCAGACATTCTTCACATCGTGTCAATGACAATTTACTGTTGAGAATTTTTTTTATTTTATTTTTTACAGCGTAACGAGTGACCTTGCATGATGTTGCGTATTGAATATATACAAAAGTACCGTCCTTTGAAATGTATGTTATTTTTTTTCTCATTTCATTTACCCATTTATTTATGCATTTATTTATATATTCATTTTTTTTCTAACAGTTTTTGTTTTAAAATAAAAATACACATGTGTATGAATATAAAATATCACAATCATCCTCGCTAACTACTGTTTCATCAGACGATTAATTAACTCGAGATGTATAATGAGTAATATAGATAAAGGCTGATAAACAACGTTTGAATAATTATCTCGCCGCGATCTACACTGAATGTTTCGCATTTATATATATCTTCAACATTTCTATGCTTATATATTTGTCCATTTTTTTTCTTCCAGTGCTTGTCAGATGTATCACACTCGTAAAGAACTAATTTAAATTTCAATTGCTTTCAAATAACAAAAAATTATTCCCAAGAAACAAACATTGTCATCAATAAATAATAATCATTACAGTTATATTTTCATACTTGTCTAATTTTTTATTTATAATATCAACCTCAATAAATTTTAGTCAATAAAATCAGATTTTTCATTGAGAGATATCAATTTCAAATTATTCATCACAAATCAACGGAACGAAACTGATTCGTGTACTAAAGGTCAACAACAATTTTTCATTACTCTCAAAGTGTGAAAATCACTTGGAATAAAATTTATTAACTGCGATTAAAGTCATCAATTTTTCCTCTATGTATCACACTCGATGATTACTACAGCACTATGCAGTTGACAGATAAACCAACATTTGCCATAAATTAATATGTTTATTTCAAATATATACATGTATATATATATATACATGATTATTGATTGCCTACCCAACTTCTGTATTTCCTTTTCTTTCTATACCTCCCATTCGATGATACCTCGAATGCTTTCTATATACCCCCGTCTACAAACGCTTCCTCTCCCTCTTCAATTGCACTTTATTTATCACAATTTACTGACGTTGATATATCGTTACATGGGCGCACGACATATACATATGCGTCATCGCAATTTCCATCGGCCATCTTTCAATGTAAACCGTCTCACTTAACGATCCTTGGAGCGGTTTGAACATACACACATGCGTGTATGTGTATACGTACATGTATTGTGCGTGCAAGGACCGCATCGGCACGTCTTAAGTCGCATGTGTACCATGCGAAATATATATATATATACATACATGAGGGCGCGCATGTGGTTTGAACGAAAAGAAAAGAAAAAAAATTCGATTGACTTTCTGATTATGGTAGCCGAAATTTTTTTTTTCAATCATTCAGATTTAATCGAAAGAATTTTATATCTAGTTTTTTATTTATTTATTTATATTTCTTTCATTTTAATTTTGCTGTTGTTGAGCGTTGTGTAAGTCGTTTGCGATTGGCTTATCGCTGTATAAGGGGTTGACTTGGATGTGCTCAAAAATAACTATAGCCACTCGTTGAGCAACTCGTGCCAACGACTTACCAACTTTTCTGTCGACTTTGGCTCCTCTTTTTACCTGCTTTTTCGCCCCCGTAAGCCGATAATGCTCTTATGAGTTGAGCATTCTTGTCCGTTCCTCTTTCTCTCTTTTGCTCTTTCTTACTCACGTCGCTCGCCAAACCCGAGCCCATCCACTGCTCTTCCGTTCTCCATCTATATATATTTATATATCATTTTTTACTCGTTTTTTCTCTTCTGCGGGTGATACTCTATCCGCGCACTGATCGTACTTCCATTTCTGCTTTCGTATAGGTATATACGACTTTATCATCCACCGGGAGTCTGTGGATCGACCCACCAAAGCCACTTCGACCTGATACACTGCAGAGATTGCGACAAATAAAAAGAAGGAGAAAAAAAATAAATAAATAAAGAAAAATAATGAAATAAAACTAAATAAATAAGACAAAAAAAAATAAAACAACAAGAGATGGCGATCTTCTTTCCGTTTTTACTGCTTTACTCTCACGGATAATCGCGGCCGACTTGTTTGTGCAGAGAATACGGAAAGAGTTCGTGAGTGGATGGAATAAGGGATATTTCACCGGATCTTCTTCTCTATACCTTTCTCATTCTCTTTTATTTCAAATATACTTTGGCCAGAAAAGTTGGGCGTCGTGCGCGTCGACCGCGGCGCCAAACGATTTCAGGGAACAATGAAATTCCGACTATGTTCTTCGAGGAATACTGTACCACACATATATACACACATATTTATATAAATATATATAATATATACATATACACAATCAAAGATACCCAAAATAATTTCGTACAATTATATATCAGTATTGTGCCGTGAGCATAATAACCCGCGGGCAATATCGATGTGTCAATTATCTTTTTTGATGGGAAGAAGTAGCAACGTTTACTTATACATCCCCATATATAATTTCTCTAATAAAACTAAAAAAACAAAACAAAAATAATAACACAATAAAAATAGCGCACACTCATTAAATTTACAAAACATAATTCGAGTTGAATAATTTTCAAAAGAATTTTCTTCAAATGAATCATCGATGAAATATATTCAATGATTAATGATTTTTTACCACTCACAATTGTGGTTATGTGATGCATCTGCAATAAACCGCATGATGATGCACCAATGATTCAACAATATCAACAATTAAAATCCGACATTCCATAAATATTAATTTATATATTTCTCGTTCCACATTCAATTAATTTTTTTTTATCTCTACGGGACACAAAGCGATTCTGTGTAAAACTATTGGGATAAAACGCATATGTCATATCACGTTGGATGATTGTACTCATTAAATGAGACAGTGATGCATCATATTGATGAATAATGAGGTTACATACGCGCGCGCAATATCGCATAACGCAAACCCGGAAATATATTGCGGGTGAGCAATCCCACGATCACACCGCGTTGAAGTACGAGAGAATGAACGCAACGTCGTGATGAGGTGGAGGACGTCATTGAATGAGTAAGAAGGAAAGAGTGTGGTGGTGGTTGCAGTGAAGGTAGAAGAGAACAGGGCGATGAAAGGGGGCAACACATAGCGAAGCGTGGCAACGCAGCGTCATCTTATTCACTACATGTACCTACCATACACCGCACTATTGATTAGGATGACTCGGAACCTTCGAAAGAGATAAGCTCGCGCGCGGTACTTGGTCTTTTTTTTTTCCTCTCCCTTCGCTTTCTCTCACTTCTTCTTCATCTCTGTTCCTCTCACATTCACTCACTCAACTCAACGAATGCCTATAAAAGCCTTTAGACTCGGCTTGATTGAGTTCCGATGGGTGTGGCGTACTTCAAACGCCTCCGCATTAATTATTATGTGGAACGTGATTTGTTCTCGTGTGTTCAATGACGTCACTGACATAAACTACTGGCAGTAATACACCATACTGTAATAGTTACATGGTGTAAGTATATTTATGTGGAAGTAATTAATATTTCTTCTGAATAATTGATTTTTCATTTGGCAGATGAATTTCTATTAATTGAAACAGATGAGAGAGAAAGAAAATTTAATATCATGTGACATTGATTTAATTTGTGGCCGTTTTTATTATCGGCAAAGTGGAATATTTTTTTAATTGTGATGAACGGTTGTTAAAATTGATTTAGATTGGAAAAATTATTTATATTTTGTTCATGATTGTAATTTTTATTAATAGTTTCAATTAATCCAAATCGGTATAAATGAAAAATAATTATTTGTTTATTAAAAATCTTCAATCTTGATACATCGCCACCAAAAAAAAAGAAAATATAATCCTCAACTAACCCCAAACTGAATTCTACTCCGAACTAAAATTATTCATCAAACCTAAAATCATCTTTCATCAAAATTCGACTCAATCCCAAATCCGAAATATTATTCAAATCAATCTCAAACCTCATTCCCCATCCACATCCAATCCACAAAAAAAAATATGAAAATATTGAAATCGACACAATTGGTCATCGGCAAAGTGAGAATAGTTCTCGCACGTCCCTTCCAATATTCATTCTTATTCACACATACACATACATACAGATTCAGACAAGCGAGTAACACGATAGTTTGGCATGGAGGTTTCGCTCTTCCTCTTTCTTCAGTCTTTCCAACACACTCGGACACGTTAAGATTTCCACGAGGGCGCGCCGTGGGAAATACACAATGAGGTTCTCCTATATAAATTTACCCATATCCACACACATACCCTGCATATGAACCATATACATATGATATTCGCGCGGTAGTGGCCGCGTAACCCTGCTCCCATACACGCCGTGAAACAGCCTCGGTTTAATGCTTGTCAACATCGGTTAGTCGGATATTTCCTCTCGCGTGGGCATCGTCCATTGATGTCGCGCGACTCGCACTCTCACTCATGTTCGCCATGTTCCTTGTTGATGCTCGATGGTACTTCTTTCATCACACCCAGAATCTCTCCATACATCGTCATATATACACCCGTCATAAATTCATATAAATATATATGTGCGTGCGTGCATATGTGCAATTGGAAACGATTAAATGAACGAGACGACGAGTATGTATAGGGCGAGAGAAAGAGGGACGCTGATGTTTTATTTTAAGGGGGAACACTCTTTTGGTTTTCTACTCCTTTACGTATATAGAGTTGTGCGGGCTCGATTCTCGTTGTGTCGCACATACGAGAGAACATAACAAGCACACGCCAGGATTTCTTTTTCGTGTCTTTGTTAGCGAGGCGTGAAATTCTCTCCTCTTCGTCCTATGCAATTATACTCACCCAACGCGACTATACACGTATGACGGATATATGACGCGCAAGAAGTGCTGCCAACTCTATACCCACTCTTGTGAGTGTAATATGCGTGCATTTATATATTTTTTATATATATATAGAGGGGAAATATACATCAGACATTGGGGAGAAGGGTAAGACAGAAGCCGCGTACACAGCAAAAGTGACAACAATTATTTGGGTATTTGTTTTGTTGTTTGTTCTTAATTAAAATGAATTCCTCATGGAGTTTAAATTTATTTTTGGAAAGATATTAAAATTATTTTTTCATTAACTTCATTCTCAATTAAGTTCACAAATTTAATTTCACAATTTTTCAATCTTTACAATTGTTTTTGATTATTTATCTTCAATCATTGTAATTGATATCAACTTGAGATAAAATTGACTAAAGTGGTTGGTTCAATTGTTACTCATTGATTTTATTCTGTTAGTTATCGGATAAATCTTCACTGCCAAATATACCAAGAGGAGTTTTCTTTTTTATTCTTTTTATTTCCAGGATTCTATCAAACATTGATTCAAGTGCAATTTCATCCTAATGCACTTGAGTTCATTCAAAGCTACATGTGAATGACTATCGAATTTAATATTTCCAAACGTTTTATTCATGTAACAATTTAGCATATCACTTATTGACACACTTCGAGTGTGTTTTAAATTGAATTCACTCAAAATCGATTACTTCAACTATTAAAAAATTCGATATGTACTTACTTTATATACCAAAGTTTAGTTACGCGTCCTTCAAATAGAATTATGTACTAAAATGAAACACCCAACAATTATCCACTCAAGTTTCATAATAATACAAACACAAAATATAATACACAATATAAACCTGATAATGACAAGTATTGTAATTGAAATGTCATTCAAATAAAATTAATGCCGAACCTTTGTCTACTAAATTAATTAAAGAAACCATTCACAAACTCCTCGAAGTAAAATTAATAAATTAAGATAACTAATAATAAATAATACAAATAATAAATGAACAATTATGCAATATGATTTAAAGGTGTTTTAAGTGTAGAATAAAAATGTTATAATATCACTATCACCATCTCGTCGATGTATAACTAGAGGGTATAAACAGAGGGTGGAGACGTGTGAGACGAGAGGGGTTAACTTGCGCGCGATCAAGTCTATATCGGTTAGGCGCGCGAAGTATAAAGCCCTCGTAACTTTTACACGGACATGTGCATACATTAAGGCTCGCCAAGCGATACGCGGTTTCTTTAATCTTAATCAGAAGACGTATGGACGTAACGAGCAAAGTTACATTTGAACACGGGTACGCCATTAGCAAACAAGATCACCTAACCCCTACCTCAACTTTCTCCATGGCAAATATACGCCCGTCACTATATATATACACATATAAACATATATATACACATATATATTGAATCCTTTCCACGAGAATCTACTCTGCTTCGATATCCCATCCACTGCCGATATCGCTCGTTCCCTCACATTCATCCTCGATAATCTTTTAATTGATGATAAATCAATGTTGACGTCATTTCTTTCCAACTTTGATTACTTTTTCGTTTCATTGCCGCTAATAAATATCAACGCTGCTTGCAGACATTTACATCATCAAGTTACAATTTATTTAATTTGTAATAGAGTGTTTCATTATATTTTCAGCCAGTTGATTAAACACACTTTCAAATGGGATATTGATTTTATATCTACGCCTACAAATATAAACATACATATAATAATATTACTTATATATCTATTTCATCGATTTATTGTTTAAATTTATTAACATGCGTGTCACGAAATAGTTTATATAGCTTAAGTATCACCACATTGAACTTAACAAATCGTAAAAGTTACGTACACGCCGCGTGGCGTCTTGGAAATGTCAGTGCGATTCAACAGCGTTCTTCTTCTTCGATGGCGTGCGAGTGTGGATAGAAAGAAGTGAATATATGTGTATATATGTATGTATATATATATCTATATATGGCTACAGAGCCGCCACTCTGCCGTCGACTCCGCATTCTCGACGTTAAACACCACGATTTAATTACCGCAGATATCTGTGGTCTCAACCTGCTGCTGTTGCTCCTGGCAAGTCTCTTTTTCTCTTTTATTTTCTCTTGCTTCCTCCCTCGTTGAATCTGTTGCTCTCTCCCTTTACCATCAATGTGGACATGTATAGTCGATTCAACGGTGCGATAATCGTGCAATGGTGCGATAGCATCAAGCTCATACGATTGATACAATCGACAGCCGCTGCGAATCGACGATCGCGTCGTACCTGTCTCTGCTTCATCGCGTCATTGATACGCGCGGGGTGCATTTAAACGTAGACACATCGCCACAACACCCTCACTTGCATTGCAACTGATTGTGAGCGAACGCGCGCCCGCACCCGCAAATGTAACGACGAGTTATCCAGTAATTAGCGAAAGAGTCGGCGAAAGACTGCACGCCGACAACCTGTCGATTGGATTATTCGACAAAGGATTCGCGAGATCATTAGAGTCGTCGCTGCATCGATAATCTTGATGGTAATAAGATTACCATCGAGCGTGTCTCTGTGTACGCCTGCAAATGCAGTTTATATCTTTCTTTTTTTTCATCTCTTTTATATTCTTTAACATTCATTTCGTTTGATGATTGTGTATAGGTTGTAATTGCGTGATGGGCAATCGTATAGATGCAAACGGCAACAGGTGACATGATGTGTCACATCCATACTTGCATTTACCAGTAAACTTTTTTTTATTTATGTACACTTTATTGCGCTTTTTTTTTGTTTACCCTTGTTAATATGTCGCACATGAGACAAGTAAACGAATGAAAAGAGAGTGTAGCTGTCAAATGGAATATGTATATTTATTTTTTTATATTCGATTTCATATAGTTATTTATTTATTTATTTTTTTGTCGATTCCTCTACTGGTCGTTTCCCGTCGTGAAATTAATCCTCGTTATAAGTTGGGTTGCGACACGTGGTCAGTGAAATTTACACGAGTTGCAAATGTAGTCGCAAAAGAGTATGTTGCACTGGTGTTTGCATTCTTTTATATGTTTTATATATGTATATAAATGTATATAAATATATTAAAAGAACGAGTGCGGCTTCATAGCTGGCAACTCGTGGCGTGGGAAGTTATGCAAAAAGTGTCCCGGACACCAAGAAACGACGTTGAGTTCAACGCCAGTACCACATTGCTAAGCGCGAGCCACTAAGTTGCCCAGTGTCAAGGATAAAAAGTACATAATCCACCTTCTACTTTTCTCTTATTATATTCATTTCTTTTTTTTTTTTTTCCTTTTTTTCTTTCTCTCACTTTATATATAGAGAATATATGTGGCTCATATAATCATCAACATTTCAAACGAGTCGGGTGCAGAACGAGATATAAAGTGAGCTGACACTCTATATATAAACCACGTTTATGTTACCTGACACGTGTGTTAAATATGTACTTTAAACGCAGCGCTTCACAAACGTTGGATAATTAACCACAAACAAATGTCAAAATTCAAACCGCAATATGTAGCTTTAAGCTGGGTGTGATAGTTCATTGGTTATATCGAATATGAGTTGAGAATGTGGAAAATGTGTGGTAATGAACATTTCATGAATTTTGTGGGAAGAATTTTTCGCAGAGTTTTATTAAGGATTTTTGTAGGTGAAGTGAATTGTGGTGTGGAAAAAGAATGCGAATTGTTATTATTTTTTTTTTCATATAATATACACAAATGAGTAGAGGTCATAATTGGGAAATAATTTTCCGACACTATCAGCGCTTTAAAAAAATATTTTATCGGCTGATGAGTTAATCATGTTTGTAATGAATCTTTCTACTTATCGAATTATAATTATTCATTCTAAATAGTAATCCTGTGAATCTCCATAATTACAATCATAAGAAAATGTTTCTTTACGCATTGCAATTATTTCACTGTGCACTTTATTCAGTGTCGAATACCATCATAGATCAATTGAATCCACAATAGTCCCGAACTTCATAAAAATATAACAAAATTCTGTTGTAAAACATGATTTTTTAGACTTTTTCATAAATTCACACACTGCAATATGTATAATTTTGGTCCCTTTCGTCACATAAAATACGGATCGTGGCCGCGATTATAACAATGGCTTGTTATATAATATCTTGGGGCGGCCCCAAAGACAAGGGGTATGCTTCAACGACGGCCAGACATTTTCTATTGTTCATAGAAATATGCGGTGGCAGTGTTGCGCGCACGGGAGCTTGGACACATAGACTGGACGATTATATACGATGTCGTTGGCGACGTCATAGTCCATGCTCCCTCATGAACATCCTGAAATATTCAAGGAGTCACACATACATAGATATATTGCACCGTTCCTTTTTCGCCAACAGTAACCCTCTCGTAATTATATACGTTTATATCTATATGAAAAAAATCTATATATAACTACTGGACAGGGATGGCCAAATCTGATAACAAACTCTATGGACTTTTCTCGTATCGTATGAATTATTTTCTATTCACTCGTCTCGAGTGACAAAAAATTCTATAGCGAGTGAATATTTTAAAATAACTTCGCATCCTTTTTTGCCCATCACCACCACTAGATCCATCACCATCGCCATCATCCCCCACAGCAACATCATGAGTTGTGCGAAGGGAAAAAAATTGCTCTTGACGTTTGATACGGAAACACCATTTCCCTGGAGCTATATAGAATTCTATTCTCCATTGGTTACGCATCTCACATAAATAGATAATATGAATATATGCAATTTATATATGCACATATACCGCAATCGTTGAACTTCTTATATGCAAGCGAGCATGCATGCATGCAAGTATGTATGTAGCTTTAGAACGATGTGCCTACTCTGCTTCAATCAGATAAAAAGACTTTCTACAATTGCGAGAAGTGCGCGTCCGACATGGATCACACGTTCCATACATAAGACAGTAGAGGTCATACACGGACCGCTGCTTCGCGGAAATACCGCGTGAATTCATTTACGTTTTATTTGCAAATATAAATGCGAATATTTTTATGTCTATGTAACATTATTGTAAATTTTATTATCGTCACAATGTAAGAGAAGAGACTTTGCAATATTAAACAGTGGATTTTTTTACGTGTGGAGTTTTACCGTTACCATCAATTGGAAGTTTTTATTTGGCTCATGATAATTTGTTATTATTTCGGTGTTTAAGTATTGATAGATTGTAAAACTATAATGAAATGAGGGAAAATAATATTTATTAAGTACACAGTTTATTTCTACTCGCGATGTTATTCCAGATATCATTTTCTTCTTATTCAACTCTTTTTGTCGTTTTACCGAATGATTCGATTGTAAGAATTGAATTTATTTGAATGAGAATATTCCATTTTTGTAGAATGTTGATGATGAATTTAATAAACTCAAATTGTCTACTTGAATAAATATTTCGCTATATTTTTTCTCATTTCATGTCCTCAATTCAAACATCCGGAAATTTATTCACCATAATCAACCTCATTGCATTGTATTATAAAATATAAAATTGAGCGATCAAATAAAATGTTTCACTTCCCTCAAGTGCAAAATATGTAAATTATATTATTCGAACAACGCCGGTAAAATTACAATATATCATTAAAATAAACTCAATTCCCCCATGGAATTTCTTCTTCACATTATATCATTTCACGTCACAATGTCGCGCTCTTGCACGCAACTAACATGCAAGGACAGTAATTTAAAATTCGTTAAATTTCTTCATGTATATTTCATATATTATTGTATACAAAATGTATAAACATATATTCACATTAAACACGTTATATGAATACAGAATCCAATCTACTGTTGAGTCCACTTTACTGACATACTTTATCGTTGTTTAGTGCGGTTGAATGAGAAATTTTTATGTGGGGGGCTTCACTTATCACCCAAGTAACATTTTGAGTTGTGCGATATCACTTGGAGTGACGTGACAAATGTGACGTGGACTCGGTCGTTTATGGTGGAGACATATATATGTATATATACATATATAAGTATTCGTGTGTGTTTCTGTCGCGTCGTGTTTCGAAATAAGAAGGTTTTCGTGTAGTATAAGTATAGATGTTACGCATATACCTGTCGGACCATTTTATAGCCCTGATTCTCGACTTCTGTTTTAAAGAAACGAAAAAAAAGAACAAATATATATATACATGTGTATGCGTTAAAAAAAGCAATTACCAACCACGATGACTAATACGAATGTACCTGCGTTTTATGACTTGAAAGGAATTGACGAGAGAGATCTACAATACATTGAATGAGAGTGCGGTGAAGAATTAAGATTGAGAGGAATTTTGTTGAGTCGACATTATCGAGATAATGGACATTGTTGGTTTGATGACCTATAAACCAATAGTGTACTCGGGATTTTTACTATATAAACGAGACAACTGTGGAGACGAGGAATTGGTTTATACACACACTTTATCATTATTAGCATTTTTACTTTCATTATTATTATTACTATTATTTTTATTTTCATTTTTATAATGCTAGAGATTATACGTACACATTTAAACGAGCTTGAAAGGTAATAAACAATATAATACCATCTCATTACTTCGCGAAAGTCAGAATCTTTACTTTGAACATTGTTGACTATTCGAGTTATCCAATGGGGTGAAAATAATTATTGCCTCATTGCGCGCAGTAGGGCAAAGATGATGGAGAAAACTCAAGATGGAGGAAAAAAAAGTGGAGCAAAAGAAAATAAAAATAGAAGGGGACAGTGAGATGCTGATGATTCAGTAGCAATTTTCTCTTGGCATTTTTAACCAATCAGAAAGTTCAGAACATATAAATCCTCTTGTCAATACCAATCGTTTCATGGTATAACAATGAAAGAAAGGAATAAAGAGATTTTTCATACAAAATAATTGAGATAATTTTTTTTATCTCACTTTGTTTTCTTGTTTGTTATTTGAAATAGATTTCGAACGATGATTGGTTATTCATAATAATAATTCAAAAGTCTCGTTATTTATTGTAATTTATGCTGAGACGCGCAAAGGGCTTGTCAGATCACATTGTCTCCCGGTAGGCAGAGGATGAAGGAGGATAAGTGAGGTGGAGAAAGAGACTTCTGTAACGCACACACGCGTGCGCATTTGTTCGCATCAGGTACATAAGTAGTAGCCTTTGTGGTTTATGTGTGTGAGTATATATAGGCGTAGGATAACACAAAGTATATGAAGCTCAAACGTCGCTTGACGATTTTGGTTCCTCTGAAAATCCTAATCTGCTTGACGAACTGGAGGAGAGTTGAAGAGCAACCAATCACTTTCGTATTGCTTTGTGTATTCGGATATGAACGTGAAGCAGAGAAAGACAATTTCCGGCTGTGTTCAATCGAATATAACAAAAGCTTGACAACTGTATAAAAATAAATGCAGAGATATTTTTTTCTGTTGCTTTTTCCTTTTTGTCATTTTGTTTCATTTTTGCTTTGTGTACTGTAAATTTCCGGTTATAGAGATGAAAAGTGATAAGAATTGATTCTACACACAACCAATTTGTTCATTATAAATACTATAATTCGTAATTTTCCAAGTGCCAATCGAAAAACTTACTGATTAATCGTAATAGTATAATAAGAATATGATCTGACAAATTTTTGCGTTCACATCGAACTTTTACATTCAAATTTTCGAACTCGTGTCATCATATAAATTTATTTAGGGTTTTTCGGTGTATTCAAATTAATTTCACATTAGTAATACAATTACAGAAGTTATCATACCCAATCTGTTACAGTTACAAAAATTTATTCATAATTAATCTAACAGCAAAAGATAATTCCCTATAATCCTTATTCATATTGTCATCCCTTGTATAGTTACCATAGCTATTCCAATATTTCTAACTATATCCACAGCGAATAATGAACAATGTTACACACAATCTCACAATTTCTGTCCCTTTCATTGCCTCTCATTTATTATCATATCCGTTTCGTAAAATAATTTAATACGCGCAAGAAATCCATATGAAATATATATAAAGCTACATATATACACCCAAAATATAATATATTCCACCAATTGTTCGTGAAACAAGTTGTGAAACAGATCTCAACTTTCTTCAACGATATTCTATATATATATATATACCTATCATGTTCTGCATGAAAATTTTCTCCCTCTAAAACTCTTCAAACTCATACCACTTATACACATACATTCTTATACCATAACGGCGATGAACGAATTTTCTCTCCCTCAAAACTCTACGATATGCCCGGGCTATAATTATTCACGCTTCAACTTGTCCGTTATTGAAAACTAAAATCCGTCAAGTTTTTGATTTCAGAAAACCGTCAAATATAAACTTTTTTAATATATATATTTTTTTTATCTTTCATTTCAACTTGAGATATTTTTCTCCCCCTCATTTATTTAAGAAAAGAATTCACAATGATAGAAATACGAATAATAATGAATGAAAAATTGACTTTTCAAATATTTTTTTGTCTTTCTGTTTCAGGTACGTATCTATCCATTGAATAATGGAACAAAAAAATATATATAAATATATATATGAATATGTACGTATACATATACACGACGATAGGGGTAAGAAATGGCTGATGATTGAGCTCCAACGGCGGCGCATCAACAGCAACAGCGGCGCACTCAAGCAGATTGCAAATACTCCACAACTATATAGTATATATATATATATATACATCTTGGTATGGTATAGTAAACGAAGAGTGGCTGCACTGACCAGGCATATATAGATAGACACGCAAAGAAACAGGGACGAGAGAAAAGAAGCATTTTATGCGTTTCTTTCGGGCCGCGCGCGTTTCGTTTGCAATAATTTATGCGAGAGGACAGCTTGAAAAATTACCGCTGGCTCCTTGTGCAACCTTAATTTGCAACAGTTTACTTGAGAAATGGGTGTAGAGTCAATGATATACACAAATATGTATATATATATACATATATGATATATACGTGTGTGAACTCGTTGAAAATATTCCTTCAAGCTGCTATATAATTCCATTCATCAATTTCTTCGGTTACTCATGAACAGAAAAATTAAAATAACATTTGAATCGAAATTATATGATTTAGATTTAAGGGGACTTTTTTTCGACATTTTAATTCAGAGTTAATTATTTATCAGAGGGTAATTCGTAATTGTTTAAGATTGAGGATTAATCATTCATAAAGTTATATAATCTTGACATTCTAATGGAACAATTAAAAAATTTCCATTCAGACAGGCACAAAATATTCTTTCATTCGTCTGATGATCAGATAATTGGAATGATCAATCAATAATGGAAATTCGATGAAGTTTGATTTTTTGCTTCAGACTTCTCCACCAGAAATCAAACCTGAAATATATAGTTCAACTTAAATTAATTATTTCACAACAATACAACAACCAAACAAAACTATACAAAACATTGAATCCCCATAATATATTCAATAAATCATCTCCGAAGCCAAATATAAACATAAAATAATATCATTCACCAATTAAATCAAACTACAATCACTGCAACCATACAAATAATCCCAATACACAATACCCAACATTAAATATCATCGCATCTATATAAAAATTAAAAAATACACTAAACAATAAGTAAAAAAAAATAGCATCAACAATAATAACAAGAAGGCGCGAGAGGTATTTTATAACAGAAAATAAAAGAACATGGAGGCTCATATCCCACGCGCATATCTCGAAGCCTCTCGGCATCATCGCGAGAACGAAAAGAGAGTATGAAACTCACCTGATGCGTGCAGACATATATATATATAAATCCCATACATACAGATATCGCGCCTTTGGTTTATATCATGAGGTGCAGCCACAGTGGCAAGAAACGTAGGTGAGGAGAGAGCAAGGAAAATGAAGAATGGAGAGGAAGAGAGAGGAAGCTGTGGAGGTATCCGGGGGGATGAAGTCAATTACATTATGCATATGACCGGGCGTCGCGTCGGGCAATACAAGAAGCAATCGCTCGAGCCCGCACGGCCACATGCCACTGCTAAATTAACTACCTCTATACCTAGTTGTGCGTAATGTAATAACTAATAATGTACCGCGCCGCACAGGCTAGCTATGTATAACTATATACACACATATCCATTGCTGCATTCCATTTGTGCCTCATCGCGAGAAATACTCCCGCGGTTATGTATATATATATATATATATATGTGTGAGAAAGGGCATTTTGCCTTTCTTTTCTCTCCACGAGTCCATCCCTCTCTCGTCGAGCTGTCCATCCACGTGTCCATCTTTCTCAAAGCGCCCTGCCGTTTCTTGTATATAAACTATACTCTTTCGTTTCGCTACCGTGTCTCAACTTCGTGTATTTGTATATATCTATGTGCGTGTGTGTCTGTTCGTACATTTAATTCTATTGAAATGTATACACCTGCGTAAAATCCGCGGGAGTCATCATCGAGTAAATGGACTGAAGCTCAAGCGTGAAATTCAAGATGTAATCACTAACAGAATTGAAGATGAACAAAAAAAATGACTAAACATTAAAAAATATACAATAAGATATGAATATAGATAATAAGTGTTGAATATTTATTTATTTATTTATTTATTCGTTTATTTTTTTGAACTGGTGTTATTTTTATTTTGTATATGATTGTGGTTATTATTTTGTCAGGTTTAAATTATTTATTGAATTATATCAAGTTCAATGACAAGTAGTACTTGCAATCGTTGATAGTTGAAATTAGTGAATTCATTGCCGTAAATGCTAATCAAGAGGCGGAGATCATACGACATGCAAGACCTTGATATCTTGAATGAGTGTTCGCACGCGATCATATATATGTGTATATAAATATATACAATAATATATATAGATAGATACATACGTAGATAAATTTAATATTATCGACAAGGTCGAAATTGATTAACGATATTGTCAATACATACTTTATTGATTTAAATTATTTACCAATGCACATAAACTTACATACCTTAACTTTATTAAAAGTGCATAGAAATATTCATACATCTGTTTGTATATTTATATATTGAAAATCGAGTTATTAAACGTGGGATTTCAATGATAGAAACATTTTTATATATCAGAACGAGTTAACGTTAAAACAAAATAAATGTGAGATACTAATGAACGTGAGAAATACTTGTAAAAACGATCGATAATCAACTGATTAAGAATATATTAATGATGAATAAATCAAAGGGAAAAAAAATGTGTAAGAAAAAAAAATAAATCGTTGAGTATATATCGAAGTGAATGGAAATTTAATTTTACCGCAATTATGGCGATGGTGAAATATGTAAGCCACGGCCATCTTTGAGGGAGCGAAAGGTGTAACACGATCGAGGGTGGGCTTATATGTTATATGTATATATGTATATGTATGTATATATATGTAAACATATATATATGAGCTGAAGATGAAAAACCCCCGCGCGATGTATGTATCGTATTGCTCGTGTTCCACAAATGGCTGCCGGTGTACGGTGTTGGTTACAAGCCCCATCAGCCATCTTTGGGTGACTTCCTTCGCGTGCGCTTACTTCGTACGGCTTTCTCGTTGGGCGTCGAATGAAGACGATACGCATGACCGAGGCCAAGTGAGGAAAGGGATGAAGGGAAATGAAAGACAGAGAGAGAAAAATCGGTGAAGAGAGCGAGGTATATAAGACTTCATAACAACCACATCACATATTTTTTTTTTTTCTTCTTTTTTTCTTTTCATATTTTTCTTTGCCTTCCTCTTTTTTTCATTTTTCATCTTTATAGTGTCACTTGTCCACTTACATAGCCCCTCGTCTATTTCACGTAGCGCATCCTCTCTCAGCTTTTATTCTTCATCTTTTTCCCTGAGTGCTGTGACTGAGTGAGACAAAACAGTGAAGACTATCTATTTTTAAATCGCTGTCCAGGCATCGTTCCAAGGGCATTAAAAGAAATCGAGGAAAAGAGAAAGAGGTGAAAAAAAATATATATATATGAATAAAAAATAAAAAAATTGATGTTAAAAGGGAGAAAAATTTTTTTGGCTCTGTTGCCACGGGTATAGAATTGAGAAGAAGACACACAACGATTCATATATAGCCCCATGAGAAATACCAATTTGTTGATGATGTATCGGTTGTAACATCGTAGGTCAGAACCCATGGGTCGCTCTAGTCCATGGGTAACATTAAAAAAAAATATAAGAAAAAATATAAAGAAAAGAAAATAATCCTCTGTGTATACATATACTGACGCCGCGAAAATCCGATTGGACGCTGCCGTTTTCTCTCTTTCACTTCATGTCTTAGGGTATTTCTCGACTTCTTTAATGACATCCCGCTGCGTTGCGGCGAGCTATCGCTTCTCTCAACTGGAAGAGACACGCTTCGACCTTATTCTGTATAGATATATACGCATGTGATACTTAAAACGCAACGGCCTTCTTCGACAGTTTACTCAGAAATCATTTTAAACTAAATGTTTGCTCGAGAAAAATTTTAATTCGTTGGATTACACAATTTAACTGCCGCAAAAGAGGTCATACACTGACAATAATAGTTGTTTGTAATATATAGACCGATCCGATAATTATAATGTCCCGATTTTTTTTTTTACGTACACAACGTGTACAAACACGCGCTACACTAAAAATAAAAGGAAAAAAACATAAAAATTTGTGGCAACGGGTAAAGAAAAAAAGGAAAAAAAAAGGGTGAATCGGAACAGCAGGAAAAGAGGTCTCCCTCCATTTCATAAAAAGCACAGTACACAAACACTGTTGCCTGACTGTGTTCACTGAGTATCACTGAAAATACACTGATAGAAGAGAGCAAGAAAATGAAAAATAAAGATGAAGGGAATGAATGAAAAGAAAAAAAAAGTAATGAGATAAAATAAGAGAAAAGGGAGAGAATGGCGAAAAAAAAATGAAAAAATTGGAATAAAAGAAAGAACGGTGGTAAAAAATGGAAAGAAATGCGCCAGAATGAGGAAAGAAAGCCAAGAAAGCAATGAGAAGAGACACATCGCTTGGCTTCGAGAGCATTCTACGTATTGATCCAAAGGAAGAGTTGAAAGAGAATCGAGAGTACACCAACAATGTCTTAGAGTCGAAAAAGATTGGATGGTTGATGAAGGAAACAATAAAAGGTGAAGAAAGAAAATATATAGAACGATAAGTTCGGAAGAAAAAAATATAACGATGAGACACATAGATCTATATTTACAAATATATACAAAAGAAGGAACTGATGGTGGAGAAAAGAAGTTGCTTGGCATAAAGACACGATGGAAGACTATAAGTATATGTAAATGTATATACACATATAAATATATATATATATATATATACATTATGTATGTATATTGAGGCTCTTCTGTCGATGGTAACCGGAGCCGAGTCTCGCTACTTACGAAGCCACCGACGTCCTGGGACCCCCAGAGATTCAACCAAGACACGCAAAAGAGTGAAGCACTGAAGAAGGACGCGCACACATACAAACCATCATGCGATATTATCATGATATACATCGAACAAGTGTTTCTCTTATATTTATTACATCACTGTCAAAAAGTTGGTTATATATACCAAATCTGAGCGAAATGAAAAAAAAGAAAAATAATATATGCATGCAATATATATAAATATACATGGAAGGATAAACTGTAGCGATGAAAAAAAAGGGAGGAAAAGAATGGAAAAAGGTGTGGCAATATGTGTTCTCATTCTCATGGGAACGAAAATTTCTTCGTGGGGTATATAGAGGTGTATATGTAATACATATATATATATAAATGAGTTCGCATTGGTGCACTTCCGCTTTGTGACCTCTCAGGCTTCATCGTGTAAATGCCACTTCATCAAAGTCGCCTTTCTGCTTGTTGTACACATGTACGTATCATGATATGTACTTTGTTTAGGCTTGTTTTTTTTTATTCAGATAAAAACTTATTATTTATTTAAATTAATCTGAAAGGAAATTTGTATTTTGAATTTGTACAATTCATTTTGTGTGCTTTTTTAATTTCTTTCAAGACATCAATCTCTAATACGTTCTCCAAAGGTGTAAATAAATTTATAAAAAACATAGGATATCCTTGATGAATTTTATTAGATACATTAGATGATCTTTCTTTAAGTTCTAAGTGAAAAGTTAAATCTTACTTTGTTTTCCACAAATGATATCTATACAAAATCAATGTTAATATTACCTAAAATAAAATCAGCATGTAGACTAAATAATAAAAGAACAAACAATAAAAAGAAAATATCATCAATAAACAACGAATAATTCAACACGAGATATTTAAATTGTGGTGTGAATATTGAGACAGTTTGTGTGCTATATAATTCACCATGAGCGATCGTAAGCAATTGATACAGATAAGACTTCAACTGAAAGGGGGAGTACAACGTAGGTTATATTATTCTATATGATCATACATGAACGATATGTTTATAACGCTCTTGTGTGACGCTTGCGTTTATCTGACGACAGGGATCATGTAAAGTCCAAAGAGCATAATAAGAGAATAATCTCAATGGTGAAAAAAAAATAATGAAAAAAACATAAAACAAAAATTATTCACTCCCTTTTATATACACACATACACACACATGACATGAACGTATGTCATACTCATCTGAGAATTGATATGTATATGTAAAGGGAGTATGTGGATATATATAGTACAGAAGGCTGAGCCTTACATGTGGGAACGACAAGGCGGAGGGTTGGCCGAGGCCCACAGGATAAAAACTCTGCAAGTAAGAGAGGCTTGACACAACGATGAGGGAGAGGGCGAGACGAGAGAGATGCTGGCCAACGATTGGTCGAATGCACCCTCTTGCATGAGCACGTGGGCGTGCATACGTGTATATGCACGCGAGGATGTCACACGAGAAGAGTTAGGTGAGTGCAAGTGAGAAAGCTGTGGAAAAAAAAGAAGAAGAAGGGAGCAATGTAAGTGAATATGAACGAAAGAAAGAGAAAGGAAACGAAAGAAAAAAAAAAGGGAAGAGAAAATAAAGGCTCCCGCGTGTGCTCGGCGAACTACCCGAAGGGGTGGAAGTCATTCTGTTCCTCTTTGCCTTTGTTTACCTTGGTCCGATCATTAAAATGGCCGCCATATCGGAGATTCCTCATTGGCTGAGCAGTGTAACCCCCTCGAGCCCCTCATGTACTTTACACCCTACTTTTGATGATGTGTGTATGCATTATATGTATAACGTCGTCTCGTTGACGACTCGTATTGTGAGTGAATATGCACACGCACCCTCAGCACTATATAACACTATATGGTGCATAACCTAATGACGAGTGTCATGCATGACTCGACGAATCATCAGGGATTACATGCGTGTGTGTAAGCGTATGGAATGAAAGAAAAAGAAAAATAAGAGTGAGAATTTGAAAAAAAATATTCTATGAATTCTTGAGGTGGAAAAATTCTAACGAGTAAGAATGTAGAACTGGGGTGCGAGAAAATTTATAGGGGATATTCATTTGGGATTTTTTATGTGAATGGAGGAGAATTTTTTTCTCTGTATTTTGTAGAATTTTTAAAATCAAAATTTTTATTGGTGATTTTTGATTGCGGAATGGATTTATATTAACTGAATGTGGTTTTGGACGATTTTCAAATGAGTGGATTTAGCTGAGAATAATATAACGCAGTTTTAGGTCAGAGAGAATTAAATAAATTGAAGAGAAAATTAGTTGGATTGAACTAATGTTACATTTATGGTGTTTCATGCAATAAAAGCTTGGCAGACTGATAAAAACTTTTACTGAAATTCATGGTGTTATTGTTGAGATAGAATTTTATTCTAACTGTGACTTCTGGCTATGTGGAAATAGCAGGGTATTATTTTCTTTTTACACATGGAACATTTAGTATAGGAAAAAAAAAAGATACTTCTGGATACAGTTTATATTGAGAAATATTTTTAAATCAGAAATAAAAGCAAATTCTATTCTAAATTCTTTATCATCACTGTGGAATCTCAACGATTCTGAATCATGAAATTTTTTCTTGTTTTCTACACTGAAAATTTGTTAATGATCGATGCTCTTCTCAAGACAAAAGCCCATCGCAATAATATATTCATTTGAGTTATAAAAGATGAATTGATGAAGCTGTCAAAGTCTCACTGACATAAAAAAGAAAATTGGTCACCCCCAATGAAAATAGATTTAAGCGACAGATACTCTCAGTTTATCCAATGAAAAAGTCCTATTGCACTTCCAATTTCCCAACTCCCCAATTTCTCTTCGGAAAAAAAAATCCAATTCCCCAAAAAACTCCAACCGCAATGTTTTCCATAAACATAAATCGTATCTATATAAACGTTTCACTTCTCAGTATACAAAACGTGTCGTGTGTGTTGCGCCCCTGTTGGAATTAGGTAAATTGCAAGCGGTGTCTGTGATTTCACCTGAGGGAACAAGCGTTTCTCATGTATATAAATAAAAATAAAACGGCAACAAAGGGAATGCGAAAAATCGGAGACGAATGGGAATCGACCAATCACGCGTATATAACGATTTGCGCCACCGCACACCCGTATATTTACTTCTCTCTCTTTTGGGTCTCCAACATTCCAAAATCACGAATAAAGTCCAACACCCGGCGGCGTGCACTTTTATTTTCACTTTATTTTTATCCCTCTTTCTCTGGCTTTTATTCCATCACCAATAAGAAGACACAAATATATATTCTACATCTATATGGAAGAAGATAGAAGAAGAAGAGCGTGCGAGTGAAATAAAGGGAGGCGATCGACGATGCGGCAACGCGAGACGGACTGTCACGGCCAGTAATACATCGTCGCCTTCTCTTCGTTGGGCATCTTCTGCCACTCGGCAATGCCGATGGAAAGACGTCTCGGACGGGTTCACGCAAACACGTGTTGTACGAACGAGAGAGGCAGCAGCCTGCACGTCTCGTCGCGTCGGCGGCGCGTTGGCGGCAATATATACATATATATGTGTATAGGGGTGCACCTCTCTCTTTGCCATCTCTCACTTCTTTACTTATTCTCTTTCTCTCATTCTTTAACGCGCCCCCAACTCGTTTCGTGTGTCGTTTCGTGTCGACTCTCTCGTCCATTTGGCAGGTATAGTCGCTCTCGCGTTCACGAATGCTCCTGGAAACAACCCAAGGCACACATGAGAGAATATACGCGCCCGTATTCTCTTTCTCTCTTCAGTCATTCTCATTCTCCACAAGCTAACTTGGCTTCTCACTCGCACTCACCGGCTTTCAATCACGACTACAAACGAGCCGTATTCGCCAAATCCAGCTAACTCAAGCTGAGTTTGAATCGAAGGAATCCGTCTCGAGTAGCATAGCAGTAGCAACAACACAGCATCACAACCGCGCGCGTCTCTCACGTGTCCATCTCTCTTCACTGCCTCACATTGCATGTATCTTCGCACATCGCTTTTCCACATGCTTCGCCGATATACTTTTATTATTCATTTATTTTTCCTTTTTTTTTTCTTTCATTTATATACTTTTATATCCACGTGTCTTCACTCACCGCCAATCACTTCACAAATTTACATTAAATTTGTTGCATATGTAAATGCATCAATATTTCGTTGCATCTATATACAGTTGAACATTCGTATATTTGTTCAGCAATAAAACTAAAATGTATTTAACTCGGTTGTTTTTTGAGATTGGTGAAAATTCACATTCACAATAATTTGAATCACTCTGATGGCGTATGTATATACATTACTTGAATCGACCGGATATTTGGGAGAACAAACTAACGACCGGTGTGGTGTAACGCTTTGTTTTTCTGCAATATTTTCAATATTTTTTTTTCACTCATGTTGCAGGTGCCCCGTGTAGTAAAAAACTAGTATTTGTGTATGTGAAGAGAGGTGAAAGAGTGGAAAGTGGGCTTGAAACGAAAGCAAAATACCACAATAGCAAACGGAGTAAATAATTTTGCAAAAAAAAAGAACGAGAATGAAAAAATAGAAAAAAAAAAAATAACAGAAACCCCAAAATAAAAAGAATAAACAAAAAATAGGGAGGAATATAGATTCGAAATAGTATAACGAAAAAATACATGGGGTACAACGAGCCAGAAGGCAAAATAATAGAGACGAAATCCTGCGAGATGAGAAGGGATGAGGGGTGAAGCCGAATATTTAAACGACGGAACTATACGAATGGTGGATTGCAGAATTGTTCTGAAAATACTGGGTCGTCGTGGTACGATAGCCTGCCATTTTCAGTCGTCAAAATATACGTCTGTAACGTATTTTAGCCGCTGGGCTGCCGCGAAACAGACGCCCTATACGACGATTATCCATTAACCACGATTAGAGTTTGTGTTGCGCGCGCGCAAATACTTCGCCCTGTGCCATTTCGCCTTCGTTTCCTTTCCATTCCAATGCTCGCCAAATATACAGGAACGCGATCTATATAACTGCCTCTTAAAATACGAATTTTTTATTATCGGACAAAAATTAGTGGTGCAGTCAGCAGTAGAAGAACGCGCGCGCATCCACAGACAAACCCATACATTCACAAACATATTATATTATGTATACCATTTCTTTCTTTCATTCTTTCTTTCGCATAGATATATATTTTTATTGTTGTATGTATGAGAGAGTGGACCCTGCCGCGCGTGAGAAACATTCGACTTTCATTCTCGTGCTACTCCTCCTTTGCGAGACTATTTTGCTGCCATGATCTGCAGTGAGCCCGCGGGCTATATACATCTTAACCCGACCACGCAGCGACGGATATTACGACTGATAGATCTGCGAGAACTCGGTAATTACAGCGTATATAACTATGCAGTAGCTACCAAAGACTCTCTACCATATATTCACAAACTCTTTCTGTCTATGGAAAAAAAAGCAGGAAAAATAAACATCATCTCTAGATGTATAATGAACAATTTTCCAAAAATTAATAAACAACTTTAATCAACATTTCACAATTTATATATCATTTTTTTCGTAACGGATCTTAATTACGACAAGATTTATAATTGCGCATAATTATAAAGTCTATAACTATGCCACAGCTACCAAACATTCTACCACATAATTACAGACGCTATCTTCTTGCGGAAAAAAATAGAAATATATATATAAGACGAACGCAAAAGAATGAAATAATAATAATTCAATATAGTTAACAAAGCAACTCTTTAAAAGTGGAAGAAAATGATTTACAATATTCCACAATTAATTAAACTATTTTATTTATATTTGTAACTTAATCTCGATAAATTTATAACTGCTTAAAATTAAGGACAAACCCATTTCATTTAGATTTATAATATTGGATTTTTTAAATACTCCCATCATATTTATATACATGTGAGTTTTTGCTTCGGCATATTGTTTGAAGTATTAAGTATATGTATACAGATACATATGCATATGTGTCTATATGTATATATATATTTGTGGGAGGGTAAAAGAGTGGATCGCGGAGAGTTCCCAAAAGCATCTCATAGACTGTAATTATCGTCAATGATTGATGTCATTTTGAGTTTGGTAAAGCCAACGAAAAATGCCGAACTAACACACGCGTGCGCGAGTTCTCTTTCAAGACCAAGCGAAAACCAACTGTAACATATAAATAATACCTACACACGAATAGAATTCTCAACCTTATAATTATATGATTTCTCTGATATTCAAGAAATAAATTTATGTTGATTTATATACACACAGACATTCACACGCACAATACAGAATTATTTATGTATACATTACAAACCAGTAAATGTATTAAAATGCAAGAAATGAAACACGATCATCTGGTTAAAATTTCTTTTTTCTTATAAATATAATACATACACATTCATTCCTTATCATTTCTCGTTTAATAAACAAATTATGCTTATGTGTTGATGACTGGTTATGCGATTAAGTAGAAAAATAACATTAAATACTGGTACGCAACTTTAATTCCATGTATAATACCATATCACGTGCACACACACTCAATATACACATCTCACGCGACATTATTCCACGAAGTAATCAAGAACCCACAAAGACAATTGAAATCATCAAGACTTTGAATTATAATAATAAAAAAAAATTACAAATCCAAATAAATATTCAATGAACATTTAACAATGAATAGTTAAATACAATTTCACGACTTTCCCTTTTACTCATTGCTCCCACGTCACGCTGCAAAATTTCTGACATCAATCGCTTATATTCTCGTATAATATCACTCATAATTCCTACCTTCAACATTCAATTAATTCAGTCGTGCTAGGACGATTATACTCGTTACAACTCGGCAAAAGTTGCGCAAGTCTACTTCAACCCGTTGTGTTTCTCTTAGAAGCCTCATTTATTCCCTCAGTTCCTATCCACATGTATATATATATATATATTCTACTACCTCATAGAAAATTCATCGAGAAGACTAATTGCTACTAATGGCTGTCCCACAAATCGATTGCGACTGTAGTTGCAATATCCGAGAGAATAAACTGCGACACACAAGTTAATTTGTGAGAAAAATAAACGTTAAAAATTACCAGAGATCAAAAGTGTAGGAAAAAAGCCTAAACTCTTTATTCATATTTGTATATATTGAATAAATATATTTATATACACATACATATATATACATATATATTATATTGTTGCGATAAAGCTGCATGTCGTGACTACAATGTAAGACAACAAAACGATACACATATATGACCGGGTTGGGCTACAGTATAAAAGGGGACACACACTACTGCCAATCGGCTACAATTCAACCTATATTCCAAACCTAACTTTCTCCTCTCTGTATAAAAGCAAAATGCGACCATTCCTTCTTCACTACCACCTCCGCCACCTTCGCCTCCTCCACCGTTTGAGTCATGATCTCTTGCAACAACTTTACTTCTTACACATCTATGCATTTATATAGAAATATATATATATATTTGAAAATCTTCTTCTTCCTTTTATCGTCGTATTTTCCCTTTGACCTCTTATGTAATATTTTACATCAAGTCCATTTATAAACGGTACATATTTGTTTTTTTTTTATATTCCTCATTTTCATTCCATTCAGTGACTCATTTTATTTTTATTTATACCACATTTTTTTTTGTTTCTTTTCAGTCTATTATATTGAGAAAATTATAGAGTGGAGGGTTTAATGACTTGAGAAGTGAAGAGAAACGATATTAAAATTACCGGACTCTTGTCGATCTAAGCGTATAAATGTATTTATGAGTATATGTGTGTGCGTGTATATACATTGTCATATTGTATATTCTATGAGTCATTGGCCATTGACAATATTAATGTCAGTGGCGCGATATCGCGTCGTATAAAGTGACATGTATTGCGAGCACTTTGAGAGTGGCTTAACTAGACATCGTTTAACCCTATTGCGCAAAGCCCTTCACAGTATATAAATATATTTAATAAATATATCTAATATACATTGTACATAAATTTTCAAGTAGAAGCGACAATTCGTTCATAAAAGAATTTGATGATAATTATGTAACTGTTATTGTCAATTGCACTTGAAAAAAAATATGAATATAATTGGTTGCACTTGAAAGTTCCATGTGAAATAAGAAAAATAAATAAAATTATAATGTTGAAATAAAAAATTGACTTTCTAGTTTATACAATGTGTTGATACGTCGTGTTTTCTAACGCACTCAATCGCACACCCACCTCTATTAACTCAACCATAGATAGGTGTGTTTAATGTATGTGTATTAGTATCATGCTCAGTTTGAATTAATACGAAGGAATCTGGGCCAACAACTTTGTGGCAAACTCGATAAATCTTGACATTATCGATTATATATCGCACGCGTCGCGTTGAAAGTGAAAGTAACCTCTCGATTTATTTTTGGGTGACTTTATATGCATATAATGTGCATATATATAGCTAAATATACACATTTGTATACAGAGTGTATGTACATATGAAGATAGCGTGTTGATATAGGCGCGCGTGTGCGGTTAAACATTGTGAGAAAAATTTTATCGGGGAAACACGATATTGCGGACGCACCCTCTGCTTTATGTACATATTATATATACATGTGTACATAGAATGTATATAGAAAAGCGGATTATTATTATTAGTATTACTATTAACGTAGCGTAATGGACGAGCGTGTTGTATGAAGAAGAGACTCGTGAAACGCGCGAAAAATATCTGCGCTGAATATATTCTCTGTCTGTCTGGGATTAATATATAATTTTATCAATAAATTCATGGCGGATTGATAATCGGTATTTTCATAATGTGTTATGCAGATGGAAAAGATGAAAAAAGGTTGAATTTTTATCGTTCGAATGTATTTTTCTTTTTTTCTCCTTTTTATTTCATTCTTTATACATTTTATTTATCTATAAGTTGTGTTTCATTTTTGTATTCTACTGCAGGTTGTTTATTTTTTCTGTAGACAGACTTTTTTAGGAAATTGCAAGATTAATATCTTGATGAAAATTAATAACTCCGGGTTAATTATTGATTGAAGAACAAAATCTGATGTCTCGACTTGTATTTGAATCCAAATTCTAACATATCGTCTTATACATTTCAAATAAAATTTTTCATTGAAACAAAGTTGAATTCTATATATAAATTGCAACGATGGTAAATGGCCGAATGGCAAACGATGAGATATCGTAGGAATTATTTCATGGCAGTAACATTCCCCATTTGCCCACGAACGATGTAGGCACATCTGGAATAATAGAATACCATTTGCCATTGTGTATTCACTGTCTAACTCTTGTGCACCCCCCCTCATTCACTTATTCCTTCTCTTTATCTCTATAAACATTATACTCGCACCTCTCTTTTGATCATGCAGTCGCGAGCGCACACTTACTTTCAATACTGCACAGTATTATATTGAATAGTAGGTACATATATATATATACACACATATCTATATGGTAGCGCATTAAACACGTGAATAAATACCTACCACACACAAATGGGAACTGCGCGAGAATATTTTATACATTTGTATATGTATATAAATGTGTGTATTTTATTTATAACATACATATATAGTAAATAAATGTATAGAAGAAACGCGTGGTTGTTGAGCAGTGACATTTCTTGGAAAATCACGCGTGGCCTTGGAATACGCAGGCGCATATTACAGCCTCCGATGCTCTTCCTCAATGAAAAATCCTCTCAACAGAGAAAGAGAATGAGCAGAAGAAATAATAAAAGGGTGAAAGAGTGAGAAAGTAAGAGAGCCGCATTCTTCGCACGGGATCTCGTTTGTTCCTCGGGGTCAAACTCTACAGCGTGACGTATTGGCGTGTAAACCGGTACTCGATTCTCTTTTAAGCTCTCTTTTTCCTCTCTTCCTCCTTCTCACTCACTCACTCTCACCCTTTTTCTCTCGCATTTTCATATATATCTCCTTCACGTTTTTTT
>JAPYZH010000525.1:0-121513 GCA_030523085.1 Meteorus colon | reverse complement strand
CCTCCACGCTCGCCGCCGTTGCCCTGACGACGAGAGCCCCCCCCCCCCCCCCCCCCCCCCCCCATGGCGATTGCGGATAGCGAATTGGTTCCATCTGGTGTTGTGCCCTGATTCTTCAGTCAGTAGAGGATGGGGATACAACGTAGTGGTCACATGTGTGTACATACATGCATGCGATCAATTTTCCTTATGGTGCAGAATTACAGGTATTTTACAGTTGTCATACATGCCGTTTGTGCTCTATCACAATCCCGCTTTATATTCAGTGTTTTCACTTTTTTACCAGTTCATTGAACTATCATAAACGGCGGATGATCGTTTTATCTGATCCTTATTTCCACCGATTGATTGGACATTCCATACAAAAATTTAGAATTTCTATTGTCAAATTTATGACGGCGGTATGTGTTGGAGGAGAATCGTTAGCATGTAAATTAAAAAAAACTTATTGTAAAGGTTGGTGCGCACATACAAATTCAATTGAGCGATATATAGGGTAGAAGTACCGTTTGTGGCCATTGTGCCTTTTTTGGCCACTTTATTTTCATTCTATAAATATATTAAAATTATAAATTAGATTTATATAAGTGTAAGAAATATTATTTAAACATTAAGACTTTCTATTTATTGACTTAAGTTTACGGTGGCCAAAAAGGGTACAGAGGTGGCCAAAACCGGTACTTCTACCCTATTTGGAAGGTGTTCGAAGATAAAAAACAATGTCGATCATTCTGCATTACATGCAGTCATATTGTCACGGCAAGTTCAACCGACGGCATTTATGATGGCCACAGAATGGTGTTAAAATTTTTAATCCAACCGCATTTGTTATTGCATTAAACGTGTTATATAATCGTTTGTATAAAGAAAATGTACTCAAGTAGTAATATCGGTATAAGTGGTCTCGGAGCAATAAATTCCAAAAATAATTGTTTTCTTTTCTATCAGTTCGTTGAATTCCAATATGAAATGTAACTTCGTTCTATCAGCACGACGACTTGATTGACTTCCCATTGAGGTTTGTTGAATGATTGAAACGTATATTTGATCATTCTATACTTTCTCGTAGATTACTTGGTATCTACGCATTTCACACTAATATCGACGCTACAAGTAAGATTAATGAGAATAATTTATTCAATCCACAACAAAACTGCAATTTTTGATGGCTATAAAACAAATTCTTTTTTCTAATACCAAACTTTCAATCCTCTTAATACATAAATGAAGAAGTAAAAGACCTATGAGATGTCCAATCTCACGTTCCCGCGTGAAATTCTATAAAGCACTCTATGGTGGCACACGTTACGCCGTGAAGAATGTTTGATTGGGAGGGGGTTAGTAACTTTGTAACATCAATTATATTAAAAAGATATACGGCGTGTGTCGTGGTAATGCTATATAACTCCACAAACACACCGACACGCAACCCACGCAGCTGCGCGCGCGCTTACAACCTTCTATCCCTTCATGAAATTGTGTACGTATAGACTATTTCACGGCGAGGAATAGTTTCATGAGATGAATGATCGTGAAAGATCAGCTGAAAAATTTGCAGCGATATTCGCCGTCTGCATTGAAACTCTCAAATAAACCATCAGAATTTATCAGCATCGCTTCATACGATAGTGTATACGAATGCATAAGCCTGACGTCATATATTTATATATATATATATTGAGAGAATATAAAGATCAATTGTACGACTCATACACACTGCTAAACAAATATATACCCAATCACTGTTAAAGAATCAATATGACGCGAAATTTTCATTCGCAAGTCACTAATTGGATGTTCACGGAAATGATGGCACCAACAGTGAACGGTAAAAATTTCGTCACGAAAATGAAATGGCCTTTTGGTGCCAAATCACACATATATGTTTGAAATTCACTGTTTTCATTGTTAACTATAGTGAAATATAAAAAGCATTTGAGACTTCAACCATTACCTTATTCAGATTGAAGAATTGGATTCATATATACTACATATATGATGGTAAGATGTATGGTGTCAAAACTCACATTTATACTAATCAAAGGCACAGTGGGGCTGCTACCCCTGCGGCCACCGCCGCCCCCAATATCTGCCTCCAGCTTATCGATGGCACGTTCCTTTTTATCTCAAAGTATTAGCTGTAGAAAAACTTCTATAAGATTTTTATTTTTTTGATCACATAAACTTTTATTTTAATGCAACCAATTATACATAAATATCACGAATAGTTACTTTTTTTTTCTCTCTCGAATATTCCTTAATGAATGATATTATTTTAATATCATCACCTTGTTCTAGGTCATCAATTATTATGCTCATAAATTCATAATTTTCTTTTCACAATCTCTTTTGACCTTGGTACAGTTTTTATTCAATCACTCGTTTGGTGATAAGTGGCTGTATGAAAAATCCCAACACATCAATACAATGCCAGACGGTGTGTTTGATCAAACTTTTATCACATTAAGACACAATGTCGCGAATTGAATCAATATCGTACACTACTTTTGTAAAAGACAACGGAAACACGTGATAAAGCTCTCCAGGGGATCCGCGAAAGGTGGGAATAGCAGATACAATCTGCGTTTTTCTCCGTTTCGTATATCTTTCAATGTTTGTCCATCATCTGCACCTATTCCCGTTGTACATATATAACAGAATATGATCATAATACTCTATCGTTGTTTTTTTCTCAGTAAGTTAATACATTTTTATTTATTGAATTAACCGTTAAATTGACACAGTCCAAATATTTCGCGAGCGTTGTCTTTGAAAATTAGAACAGCGTAGACAAAAAAAAATGACGGCAGTAATGACGGACGTGTTACACGATCAGCGTTCCCTTTGAATCTCTTGACACTAACTTTGCGTTGCGCGGGTTCTGTGTACTTGGTTGAACGCGACTCTGGAATTGGCGTGGCGCCACCCCTTCCCTGTCGTCGTTGTCGCTACCACCTCTTTCTCTTTCTCCTCCTCCTCCTCCTCTTCCTCATACTCCTCACTTGAACGTTGTCCTCACGTCACCCCTCTCTTCAACCTCCTCACTCATTCATTCTCTCCCTTCTCTACCATCTTTATACTGCACATACTATATGTACAATACACATGTATATGAAGTATCGTTGCCACTCATTCTTTTACCACTGTTCGCTCGTCTTCCCGTTCATTTCGTCTCTTACAGGATTTTCCTCTATAATTTACTCTGCGGCCCGGTACCTCTTCACTTTATTTCATTTTTGTGCCCTCTCTATTGCCTCTACGGCTGTACGCGCCAGCCATGAATCTTTGCCGATGCTCAGCTGCGCCAAACACGCCCATTTAATAGCACCCCTGTGGCATTTTCCATTCACAGTGGTGCCATCTTTTGACTCAATACACTACTAGAGATATATCGACTCTACACTATGTGAATTCAATTTCTCGCAAACCTGATCCTGAGTGGTGGTACATCGAATGAAATATCTTCACCGTATCTTCTACCCATCTTTCGTTTCCAAAAATAATAATCTGAGCAACTATTATCATCTCTACGACACTTTGCTTCCACTCTCTTTTCATCTTTACAAAATGTAAACACGTAATTAATATGTTTACGAGGTACATATACGTATGGATACACGAACATAATAACTACTTTTGTTATTAACCCGAGTATCATTACTATTAAGCATCGTGAATACCGTCAACTGCATGACATGAATGATGCATTTGATATTATCTCCATAGAGCAAATATACCAAAAAGTAAGACGCAATCGAATCCGTAAAAAAAAAGGAAATATTTCTGAAACCGTTCGTCGATGAGTATTATATTGGAACTGTTATGAGTACATCGAAAAATGTATGTGATGACAAGAACATCGCAAAATAGGCATTCCACACATCTACGAAAGAGGAAGAGGAAGAGCAAAAGAGTGACAGAGAGTATATGGAACATATCTTAAACTGTTGATAACAGATTGGAATTGAAATCCAAAATAAATTGCATTTTGAAAAAAAAAAATTCGATTCTATATATATATATATACCTAACAATTCATTCACTTACGTGAACACGATGAATTATTTACATGATAATTTAAGTGCAGTTACATCATCTTATTTACAGAAAAATATACAGAACTTATTTATACCTTGACGAATTCGAGTAATATCTTGGGGCCATCGCGAAGTTATCCATCAACATCTTATAGTATGATCAATAAATGGATGGCAGTCTTCAAGCGTATATAATAGGCAAATTTTCATATCGTTCTCACGACCGATTGGAATGAATATATAGACAATCGTCCACAGCAAATTCATACCATGGGAATTATCATCGACATATACTGCGGTTGCGTGGGTGATATTGAATGAGTGCAATGTTTCACCGGTTGATTTTCTTTATCTTTCTTCGATGATTTTCGCTTCTGATTCTCATGTGTCTTCACGTGCTTACTCAAAT
Source organism: Meteorus colon (assembly GCA_030523085.1). Classification (NCBI taxonomy): domain Eukaryota; kingdom Metazoa; phylum Arthropoda; class Insecta; order Hymenoptera; family Braconidae; genus Meteorus; species Meteorus colon. The sequence continues at coordinate 117,067 of JAPYZH010000525.1, read as the reverse complement.
GATCACTTCGCATGAATCTTTTGCCACATGTTTGACAGACGAATCGCTTTTCACCTGTATGAGTCCGCCGATGTCTTTGAAGCTCATCGCTTCTAGTAAAACGTTTTCCACAAAGTATCCAATCACAAACGAATGGTCTTTCGCCTGTGTGCCATCGTAAATGTGCTTTCAGATGTGACGTCTTGCCGTAAACTTTATTGCATCCGGGTATGTGACAAATATGTTGTCTCCTGCCATCTACACCAGCCTGATTCCCGCCATCAATCTGGCAATTGGGACATCGACATCGTGTACACTTCCTGCCTGATTTCATTCCATCACTAACTGTATGCTCCGCTGGTGGGGTGAGTGGCCATTGATATGAACTAACCGTATGATTTTGTGGACTCGACGGTAGCGACAGTTCTGCTGGGCTTGGTGATAATGGATAATGAGAAATCATGGAAATCGATGGTATCTCTGGCTGCGATATATCAGCACGACTTGTCCAAGAGGATGTCGTTGAGGATATTGAATGCGAAGATAAAGTTGAAGGTTGGGAAATTTGGTTGTGGCCTGTTGAAGACGGAAACCAACAATACGATGGTTGTTCAACATGAAGGTGATGATGATTGGAATGATGATGATGATGATGATGATGATGATGAGGGTGGGAAGATTGTGGATTTGAATGCATATACGAATGGTTAATTTGGTCAAATGATTGGTAAGGCACTCCGGGACTACCATAATCCATGGCATACTGGTGTACCGGCATTGGAAAACCCGTCATGGCAGTTATCCCCGGCATTGGTGACATCATCGTTGGCATGTTTATCTGCAAAAGTATCATTTTTCGAATAAATTTTTAATTCTTTTTATACCCAATTGGATAAAAATTTATTTTGCTTCCAATGTTTTTCTTATGTATTTCAAGATTGTTCAAATAATCGGGAGCGACACGAGGTGTGAATGAAAATAAAAGTATGAAAAGAATGAGCGCGAATATTTATCACGTTTGGAGAAAAAATAATATATATATAAACCCCAAGCATATGAACCATACCCAACCACGATCGAGCGCTCACGCTTCGGATGTAATATTACGCTAGAAAATTACTATAATCACACACGAGCATCGTGATAATTTGCCGTAAAATTATTGTATGTATATATATATATATATATATATATATATTATATCAGACCTGTTGATACTGCATCACTTGTGGCATTACACTCTTCACTTTTCCACTGTCTTCTACGTCAGCAACCAATCTCTTCTTCTGTTTTTCATCAAATACTTCTCTTTTCTGGCTCCTATTCACTATCAATCCAATAAGTCCTCTCGACCTCGCTTCACTCACAGTTCGAAGAATATTATTCACACACGAAACACTTACACCACAAGCTCGCGCAAGTCAGGGGCCAGAAACGTACCGGAATTCGTAGCACAGGACGCTCTATGCAACAGTGGAGTTCACAGAATCGTGAAGATAAGAGAGTGAAATGATAAAAAAGTGGAAATGTGAGATGAAGAGCAGAGAATGCAGTGTTAGTTGCACAGCCACAGGCGCTCGCTAGCGTTGGCTGGCGTTCACCAGATAATTGCTGGGTGGCGAGTGTGTCGCCGTAGTTTTAATAACTGAGTGGACAACGATGAAGGTAGAGGGAGGCTGACTACGACGACCACGACCAGTCTCCCCAGGCTTATGTTGATGGTGGGGATAGATTCGGCGCACTTTCACCTATTTCAACGGGGATCGTCACAGTGCGCATGTATACTCCCTTCCAACCATACGTTAAACAACCCTGGCTGTTGGGTATACAATACGAAGGACCAAGAATGAAATGGCATTGAGGAGAGTGGGAGATGAAGGAATGAAGGAGCAAGGGACGGATCGTTTGTACACCTCAGCGTCTTCACACATTGTATATATGTCTATACCAATGTTGGAAATGGCTCTTATCTAACTTCCATCTTAAGCATTAACACATGCTTCCACGCCTACATCAATACACACATTATGTATTATTATTAGTATTAGTATTATTATTTTTATTGTTGTTGTTATTGTTGTTGTTATTGTTGTTGTATGTTTGTGGTCCTAGAATAGTTACTCATACTCAAACTCCAAAGATATTGGCATTTTGATGTGACGATTCACTCCATGTCACTAATTCCTGCTAATTGAATTATCACAAATATTTCTATAAATTTCAAACGGCAAATAAGGACAAGAGATTATGTCGTAAATTGCTGTTAATAATACATCCAAGTTTAATTATATAACTCTTCTCACTCATGTAGAGAATAGAAATTCATCAATACTTGTCAATAATTACACGGATGAGAACTTTTTGTAATCTTTACGTGAGTACAAACATCTACAGCTGAAACATTGATTTCATTACATATATTTATACGACTTATTATGTCGAATTGATAGAACAGCTATGAAGAGAATGAATTATGCATTAAAGTCATGATTGAAATTTTTTTTCGAGTTCTGAATGATCCTCATGTCAATAACAACCATCAAAAATACCATCGATCATATGCCGTCGAGAATTTCATACAGTTTGACCAATTCGTGCCGGAATATTGTCTCTCGGGGATACGTAGTAATTCATGCCCACATCTTGCTCATTCTAATCTTCAGACAATACTCTCTCTTATGCTTGCAGATTTTCCCGGTACTATATACCTGCGTACAAATATACAAGATTGCTATTTTCAATGATCCGGTAGTTTGTAGCTTGGTCGATAGTGAATATATATATACGTGTTCTCTCTACTTGCTGCTTATGCCACTAGGACAGTGCAGTGCTGTAAATCTTGATATTACAATGTCTTTCACAACAAAAAATAAAGGATGCATGGACACGCCCAAATTGTGCGCACAACCCTTTGACCTTTTTCCTATATATTCACCGTGACTCTCGACTGTATTGTCATTTAATAAGCCGCTTATCGACTCTCGAAATGCTATATTACTCTTTGTAAATCTCTTCTTCTTGTGTAACGTATATTCAAATATTCTATGTTTCATATATACAAATCAAAACGATACTGATTCTCGAGTGTCTTACCCAATATGTAACTCCTTTGCTTAAAAATTGGCAACATTTTCTACACATTTCTGGCTGCAAAATAACTGGTGTGTTATAATATATGGAAATATAAAACGCAATTCAAAATGTGAAAAAAGCGTGTACAATCGATAAATTAAGAGGCTACACACTTTGTAACATACTGAGATTTATAGCGTGATCGCTTGCAAATATGTGGAAAGTGACAACAGTGCTTTGGATTGATTGATTCTGAAATCAGTCTCCACATCTTTGTATAAGTAAAACGTAAAGTCTTTTATAAATCAAAACACTTTCATCATTACGAAGTTATGAATGTTGTATAATACAGTCATCGAATATTTTTTAATTGATATATTACTGTGGTCATCCCCAACGAGATGATTTCTGACCTTGATGAATCATGGAAATCGAAGGTGAACCGGAGCACATATGTATAAGTATACATAGATATGTGTGTACCGCTGAGTTGGGAAATATGAAATCCTATGCCACTGAATATATAACTAAGATTTATCTGACTAATAGACATGGATATTTCTGTACATGCATATACGTCTGTGCGCACATAGATGAATGAGTATTTGTTTGTGTCGTTCAAACAATTTGATTCGAAGGAAAATATAGCAATGATCTATGTCTCAAAGATGAAAATTACTGACCGTAGTATATGACTAACTAATCGGAAGACGAGAAAAAAAAATAAATAAGTATTGGTATTCAAGAAAACCAAAACTCACATTACTACAGTTCAACTCTCTCTATATATATTCTATTCAAGTGCAACATTCTCCGTGGGACCAAGACTTTTGTCAAGAGGTATTCACGCGCGTTGGAGCGATGCAAATTGGGGATACATGTATAGCAGGTCGGGTCAAAAGCGATTATCCACTCTTCTCTTTTCCCTCAAGCTACTGTGTGAATTTATATATATATGAGAGCCATATACTGCACAAAGTCTGATCAACCTGTCTGGAGAAAAAGAAATCAATTACTGGTGGGTTGAGGATGGAACTGAATTCAGGTGGATCGTACTCACACTCACAGGTACAGAATATTGCTGTACGTATATGTATGCGTGTCGTAGAATTCCTCAAGAGATAAAATCCCACCCGAAAAATAAGAACATCTAACGAAATACACAAATAATCAATGTAACTCATATTCAATAAAGTGAAATTATTTTTAATCAACCATAGTTGCATAGAAATTCTTCAGAAGATGTATAGCGTATCAAGTTGGAAGGACACAACGAATCGCAATATATGTGTCTCATTTGCATAACCTTTATCGATGTATGCTACACAATAAAGTTATTATTGATACATGATTTACAATTGATTTCTCATTAAACTGTCATCACAGAACAATTGTTCTTCCTGAAAAAAAGTTTTTGAATCAAAATACAATGTTCATATTATATAATGACCTTTCGAGTATATGAGACCATCGCAAACTAAGAAGTTCATCAAATTCAATATATAATATGGATATCGAGAAAGAATCAAAATAGCAATGGTGTAGTCAGTTTCAGGATTCGCATAACGCGACATCATCATATCACTGCGATAGATGAGCAAAACATCGACGTGCATGAAAACCATGGTTATATAATCCGACCTGTTGCACGCCCGGGGCGATATACAAGTCGATGAGGGTGTCGCAGATAAACTTCGAATGTCGTGTGAATTTTCAAAAAAGTGATGTGTCATTATGGTGTGAATAGATCACACAACTTATTCCAATTGCTAATTAACAGCTGATAGCATATTCATTCACACATTGAATTGAATATACAGAAAGATGATATATATATATATATATGAAAAATAAGCATAAGTCCACTACATGATTATCAATATATGAAAATCGGAGATTCCCCATATAATATAGAAGTCGGATATTTGTATATGAATATTGGCGAAAGTGTTGATAAATGTTTGCATGGACGATACGTATCATCCACTCAAATCACTCATGAAAATTTTTAACAAAGTAATGTATTTTCATTGAGCTGTGATTACAGGAAAAAAAGGTTCCATGGAGTGACAGCTACATCAGTAACAAACTAGGAGATGAGTAGAAATATAAGACATGGTGTACTCATGGAAATACGAATCGTCAGCTAGTACGATTACAGTTAGTATAGTCTTCTCACTTATAGTTTTCGCGGTCTCTCATGCTTGATGTAGTTAAGCAGTGGTATATAGAAAGACATTACTAGATCGAATAAACTGTCTCCTCCCGCCTCTATAAGATTTTTATTCTGCATTTGCCATCATTCGCTCGCAAAAATACACAAAAAATGATCGGGGCTGGTGCGATGAATGAAAATATTCCATCACAGAATAATTTTCAGCTTTTTTATCGAAATTATTATACTCCCTCTCATTCTAATTTTTATTCGGAATAAATGTACTTACAGAACGATGGAGTGACCGCTGCGAGATTTCAAGTGTCAACAATATATGATTTGTGTACTGGGATCCGAGAACTGACCAACATGTTGGGTTTGAACCTCTGCCGTAGCCGAGAATACGCGACGTCGCAACTTATGCTCGGAGCCCAAAGGCACAGGACTGCGGACTGATCAAACAGCTCGAGGCCCACGTCAAGTCTGTAAGAGAAATTAAAATAAATATAATTGCTTCTTCCACAACCACGCATGTGCGTGCGCGCATTTAAGTAGTCCCATATAGTTCCAGGTAGAATCGTAAAGCCTCTTGATATAAAACTAACGAATCCGCTACGCCTGTCACTATTATTTCGGATTCTTGCAGATATATGATGAAATATTGAGATGAAAAATTTATTCTGACCCTATACAAAATATGATCGCGGTTAAAATTGCTTTGAACCCTATTCCCGTATATTTATATTAACTGTATCATCATACAACGATTGTAATGCAAACAAAATTATTTGAGGAATGAAAAAATGTAGGTAATGTCAACTTTCATCCATGTGAACGTCACAATTTCAATACATCATATTGATGTTTCTTGATGTTCTAATAATTTTTCCGAATATTCATTGTTGAAATGTCATACGCATGTATCCCACTCTCGAATTCAATCATGTATGGATGCGTAGGAATTTTCTATGAACTCTCATGTGTTTTACATTCTGTTCGAATTTGAATTTTAAGTCCATGATATTGAGGATTTTTTTATATCGTGAGTTATGCTTGGACTCACTGAATCATCAATGATACCGCTTTATATGAATGTCGGATGTTTTTTCATCCATGATTGAGTAGACTCCATCATAAAAATTATGAAATACACAATTTTTTTCTATTCCTATCTCATAACTTTTGGGCGATATTTTTACAGAAAATGTGAATTGTCATTTGCCCAGAGAAAGTCTATAGGAAGATGGCCATTTCGCTATTGAATTGTGAATGTACTTTTATACTTCTATTCTTAATATCTGAATACTGTTTCAACGCGTCAACAATTAGTTGTATATATTTTCATAAAAAAATGAATTCTGAAGATACATCGTCTTAGTACCGGAAACTCACCAGCATTTAAATGCTGTTTGCGGTATATATATATCATCCAAATGGATTGACATCGGCACACTCAAAGTGTACCCCCTGTGGTGCGTCATAAAAACGCCGACGAAAAAAAAAAAAAAAAAATACGGGTCGATTCTGTCGTATATATGGACAGACAGTAGATCTTGCAGCTGACAAAGCTATATAATACTCTGTAATGATGTGAATATCCATCCATGTGCTGGAAAACGTATAATGAATTCCTAGCTTGAAGCGAACAGTCTCCGATAGTCGCATCTAGATTGAACCATCGTACAACCAATTGTGAATAATAGTGAATATATATATATTTACCCATTTATTTCAATAAACATTTGAAAGAAGTATCACATAAAAAATTGGTAGAAGAATTTAAAAAAATTTATATAATTCGAAAACAGCTCGGGATAACCAAATTCACCCGCATTTTACGTTCACACAAATAATGCTGCAAAACCAAGGCAGCAAAAAAAATAACAATTATAATAGAATGAAAAACGATTGACGTTGTTATTACTCATATGCAATGGTCGATAGATTGGTCCAAATCTAGTTTTGCCTATAGTGAATTCCAATGTATTGCAAACAGTGTAGGTATGAATTGGCGAAAATGATAGTTACTGCATTCAAAGTACTTCAAATATCACCAAAACACTGTCTTCATTTTCTTTGTTGATCAAATTCGTCCGGAAATAACGAAATCTAATTGTGTATCGCATACAAGAGAAGTGCATTCAAACTGCCTTACATTCCCCGTCCTATAGTCAGGTATTATTGTTCGAATCGTACAAAGGGGAGATCTCCCCACAGTAGGCAAGTCAAACATGATGGTTGTTTGATTTGTCATCGACTCAGAATTAAAATACCTGCATTCGCCGCCAAATCGGATGCATCTCCAATTCAAGCCATTTCAAACACCCAAAATATTTAGTCTGATAGAATGGGAATGTCCATTTGCGATTTGGCAATTACATATTGATGGTTAAATACATTTTTTTGGGTGTATCATTGCAATACAATTCTTCTCAGTTATCATTATCATGTCATTGCAAAAGGATGTACTGGACTCAAACAAGGGAGAATATTTCCAATACATTCTTCAGATATTAAAGGCAGATTGCAATGAGTGACTGATATAGAGTGATATGCGTCCTACCACACTATAATCCCTATCCATGGACTGGGATTTAACTGCCTTTTATTATGAAATTTTCACACTTCTGGTTTGTTGGTATTATAATTACCGAAATAAGTGGAACTTAATCTAAAAGAGCGCAGTGATTTGGATTTTGATATTTGTTTTTGATAACAGATACCCCGATTCGCGTTGTTATAATATCGCTAACCGAAATTTGGCGCACACCCGGGACCAAAATATATATATTTTCTCTGTATCTATCTACATCTACTGATTGATTCATTGCATAGAATTCTCATCACAATACTTCAGAATGCAATTTCGGAACATAATACATCTTGCAAACATTTGAGAAAGCTCGATTGAATAACTCGAAGCATAATCGCATTATTCACAATCGTTGATAAAATAAGGATGAATTACAGTGATGTTCCATGTAATATCATATAAACATCAAATAACAGAGATTTCATGACTCGAGTGGAGTCGGTGATGCGAAGTTGATAGTGAACTATCAGGGCTATTCAACGAACCTGTCTGACCGATAATTCCGCAGCAAAGATTGCTGCTTCTGAGCTCCTGCATCTGCCGGACACATCGATTTCATTTCGGTAGCTGCTCTTCAGGCTCCGTCGGCTAACAACAAATTTATACTACGTTAATTATAAGATCTTTGCTGGTGATATGGCGCGATTGAACACCATATGGACTCAATTAAAATCATGATGCCCCTGAAAGTTAAAAACAATTTAATTATCTCAACTTTGATGATCATTAGTTACCATTCATAGTCAAAAGTCAGAGCTGTGCTTCTATAGATCAAGAAAGTGGTATTTTCTATCTATTCTTTACTACGACACACTACAGCATACCATATGATGCCATTATCCATAGGACCCAATATAAATTGACAGAGACCGCTTGTTGGAAAGAATATGTAGTAGATTAGTTCAACACAACTCCGAACGAGTGCGCCCATAATGATCGAGATTACTCACGCATTCGATGCATCGAGATATATAAAACATTCCAATGAAATGTTTTGATCGGAAAACTTAACCCAAATGAATTTTTGTTCGATTTTAAGATTGTCCATTTTCTCAACAGCACGGCTATTATTATTTATATCTTTCTTGTGTATAATAATTTGAACCTGAACATAGAACTCACTCACCTTTGACGACGTATAACTTCAAAATATTTTTTCTTTCCTTTTAAAATGGTAAGAAAATTGTAGAAAACTGTAGAATTGCCAATTTTCATTTTTTGTTTCAGTATGTTTAAATCAAATACCCTGTCCTCTACTTAAAACGCTGATTTTTTAACTATCATCCATGGACAAATTCGGATAGTTGTTTGGGTCGAAAGAATTTGCTGCTAATATCCAGTTTAATGTACAGCAGTAGTAGCATAGTGAAGCTAATAATATTGTGACTCTTAAACGAGCAATAAGCTGCATGAGAAATTATGGAATCTCGACGATACTATACTGCGAAAATTTGAATCTATATTGCGATAGATTCACATAATTGCTAATGGTTATTCTTTATTTTTGTGTAGTGGCAAAACGTTTGAGGTGTGTCGATTTGTCGCTGTCGATGCGGCTAAACAAATGATGTTTTGTAGTCGCATAGAAATACGCCGTGGTAGTCTACCACATCAGTGTCACCTACTGCCATCTACTGTCCAAGTAACTGCTGCAGCATCCATTGGTAAGCTATGCTAACTGACTATAGTAAGATTTATGAAAGCAAACTATGGAGAAGCGAGTGACTGAGTGGCACTAAGTGGCACTCGGCAATTCGGCAATTCGGCAACTCGACAACTCGACAGCTTGACAACTCGGTGAATAAAAATTACGTGTACAATAATCGTACAACTGGGATAAATTTTATTTAAACTGCATTGCGGGTTGGTGTTTTTTTACGTGATTTTTTCACGAGATACCGCAGTAATTTGGAATGTTCGATACACTACCTACGATATATAATACGATATATACGGTATATAGCATAGTATACACGCTGCATTAATTGAAACTACAAAATGTTTCACATGCGATAGTTAATAGTTCTAATGTTAATTAATTATTTCTTATTTCAATAGTGATAATTAATGATTGCAAAATGCCGAATTATCGTGATATCTTCCATGGTGAATACACGGTTTTCACTGTTCTGTTGGTAAGTAGTCAGCAAAATTCATTTTATTTATACTGTCAAAGAAACGGTTTTTCACCACCACCATTTGTGATTTCGTGGCACTTGCACCTGTCATATTCCTCATATCGATGATGACACGTTGTACCAATTGTGGAATTTACTCAATCTTCATAATTATCTTATTCATTCAAACCAATATAATTGTTCTCTTTCTATTTTCCTCTCGGTAATTCCGAGAAAAAAAAAATCTCAGCCATAACAATACGAGTTCAATTATTTATTTTTTCATTATCTCTCATCATAACATAACCTGTACGATCATTGTGCATCAACTCTAAGAATCCACTATGACAATTTTATGATAACATCCTTTTTTTTCTCCCCATAAGATCGTAGAATTTTTCTTCTCAAACTGCCAAACCTTGATTATTCATTGCAGGTATTCGTGACACAGAGCTATGGTCACAATGGAGCCCTCCAACTTACTCAAAATAACATTGATAATATATTAGGTAAATTCCAATTTCTCCATGAAAATCCTTGTGATATTATACTTCTTTCAATGTTTCATCAGTATTCAAATTTAACATGTTTTTTTTTGTTTCAGCTTCTAATGAACTGGTATTTATTAATTTTTATGCAGACTGGTGTCGATTCAGCAATGCGTTAGCCCCAATATTTGATGAGGCTGCAGATGCTGTAGGAACAGCGTTTCCAGATCCAGGACTAGTAGTCATGGGAAAAGTTAACTGTGAAAAAGAAGGTAAGTAATATACACTAATAATAATAAGACTAAAGTTTTCCAAATGAGAATTTCAATATGTGCTCAACCTATCCGGCATCTTTTCAGAGACTGTTGCCCAGCGATTCCACATTACCAAGTATCCAACATTGAAATTGATTAGGAATGGGAAACCAATCAAACGAGAATATCGGGGACAACGATCCGCGCAAGCATTCAAAGATTTTGTTGAGAAGCAATTACAAGATCCAATAAAACAATTTCATGAACTCAAAGACCTAGTAGATTTAGATAGGACAAGGCGTATGATTATCGGTTACTTTGATCGGAAAGATGTGCCTGAATATACCAACTTTCGTCGAGTTGCCACCAATCTGAAGGATGACTGCCAATTTCACGTTGGTTTCGGGTAAGTTGTATCTGGTTTTCTTATCTTATTCATGCATTTAATGTTGAGCTATTTATATATTGCATTGTATCAGTTTTCTGGATAATAATACGAAGTAATTACGATTTGACAAGTACATGCTCCGAAGAATCCTGTGAAATCGGACAATTCATTGGAATGTTGTAAGTCACCATACCTAACGTCTGTAGCAGTTCTTGTTGTATTCACCATCCCTCGTATATTGAAAGCTATTTTGAGAGTCTGTATACAGCATACTCAAATTTTGAATATTCTTTGATTACTTATATTAGTATTATTCCGAAACTTAGGCAGTCTTCACACTTTTATGATGATCGAGATCAGAGATGTTCATGACTTTCCTCCATAATCTCGCAATCTCCCTCATATCCTCTTATTCGATACATTATTTTGAAGTTTTCACACAAGAATTTCGCGATGTAGTAATTAAAAAATTCACACATACATAATTCCCTTCATGTATTAATGTAGACCAAGAATTTTTTTTCGTCTAAAAATGTAGAATCTCTCGATTAAACATGGTCCAAGTAAAAATCATTTATGTGATCATTAGGTTATAACTTCTCAAAAATTTGATGAATTTCATTTTGGTCTCTAGTGAAGCCAGTAGGAATATGCATCCACCAGAACAGCCCATAATCGTATTCAGACCTGATAAGGCACGGTCAAATGATGAGGATGAAACTTTTCGTGGTGACCTGAACAACTATGATGAGCTTAATATTTGGGCTCAGGAGAAATGTGTACCTCTGGTTCGAGAAATAACGTTTGAAAATGCTGAAGAATTAACTGAAGAAGGCTTGCCATTCCTCATATTATTTCATAAGCCTGACGATTATTCTAGTGTCAAAGAATTCAAGGACATCGTCGCCACTACATTAACTGATCAGAAACGTAATGACACTCATGTGTTTATATGTTTGAATAATTCAATGTTTTCGCATTCTCTCAATTTTATTTTTCTCTTTTTTTTCAGAAAATGTGAACTTTCTCACAGCAGATGGTTTGAAATTCGCACATCCCCTCCATCATTTGGGAAAAAGTGAAAAAGATTTACCATTAATAGCAATCGACAGTTTCCGACACATGTACCTATTCCCAAACTTCAAGGACATTAACAATCCCGGAAAATTGAAATCATTTCTGCAAGATCTGTATTCTGGGAAACTGCACCGCGAATTTCATTATGGGCCGGATGTTGATAACGAAATACCAGAAATTGATGGACAAGTGAAAACACCAACCACCCCACCTGAGTCCACATTCAAGAAACTCGCACCTAGTAAAAATAGATATACACTGCTCAAAGATGAACTGTAGAATCGACTGCACAAAAAATAAATGGGCAGTGATAAATTGCAAGATTATTATATTTATATTATTTTTTGTCTTCGTGGTACATGTATCTGAATTCTCATTATTACAACTTCATTAAATTACCAAGTATTATATCAATAATCTACGTAACATGAACATCTTTTGTATTATAGGAGGACGAGTAGATTTAATATTTGTATATATGCATGCCTCACCAACTTGTTTCGACACTTTTTCTCTCTCTCTCTCTCTCTGACAATATTGACAGAGCTGTTAAATACGCAATAATTTCGAAATCCCTGATTACTAACTATTTCACTTAATCGACTTGTATTCCATCAAAACTGAAATGTAAAGCTGGCAAAAGTAAAGTAGGTCTACTCAATTTCCATTGTGAAATGGCTGCATTATGAAGATAGCTCAATACAGTATTACACTTCATTGGGCACATCGTTAAAGTTTTTTTTCTCTTCTTCTTCTCAAAAACAACCTTTTATTGTTATACTCATCTGGTATATAAGTGCATACAACGTAATTTATGAACGTCACTGTCTTACACTTATTATCTATGTCATAATTTTTTTCTGTGGTGGTCGTTCTCAGCCTATCTCATGATAATATGTAGAAAAAAGAATATTTTTCAATTTGAGAGTTGATAGACAATGTGCGAAAAAGAGCTTTGATATTATTACAATCACACAATTATTCTTGATGTATGAAGAAAAATAAATTTTTTGTTGACTGAAAGCTCTGCCCTGTAATAATTGTTCCTTAACGCTTTCAAATTGGATGCCTATAATATTTGTTGAGTGATGTTTCGTCATTCTTTCTCTAAATTTCTCCTCCAATCAATGGTAAAAATAGATTTACATCGATATATTTGGTAAGCATAATTTTGATATAGTCCCATCGTTAATATTTATACATGGAAAATTATGATAGTGTAAAAATGTTATCTGCAACTGTGCACTACTTTTGACAAATTATTACGAAAGGTGCCATGACTTGGATGAAACTGGTTGGAAAAGTATTTAGGCTATGGGGAAAGAATGATTGAGATCGATGGTATACTTCTGGGCCTAGTGGTTTTTGGTCACTACTAATGGTATATTTTTTGGTGTGATATTCACAGATACTATAACAAGGTGCATAAATACGTGAATGATGAAGGAATTCACATACGAAATTGTACATGATGGATAATGAGTTTAATGAACATCGCATAAAACCATTGGGTGTATTGCTCCGATACGTGGGATATGATGAGTGCACAGCGCTCAACAAAATGCCTGTCACTGTTGAGGCTGTTCTTATCATAGCCGTATTTCAACTGCGAATTAAACGAAGCATCTAACAGCATTAAATTAAACTCTGCACTGCAAAAAGTGTGAATTCAGAGTTCGAATGAAACGCACTGATTCAATTGTGGTCGGCAATGGCGAATTAAACTATATTATAAGGTGATCAATCATATGATTATATTAACAGTTGGTTTTTACATCAATTGATCTTCGACATTAAAAATTGTTATTATTTTTTTCCGTTTTTTCGTAATTTTGACCATTTTTTCGCTTTGAATGAATATGCCCATTATATGCTGCAATACATTTCCTTTATTAATGATGAAATTACACAATTACGACAGGATTCTATGTAAGGGATGACAATATTATTCAACACTCAGTCATCACGATCATGACTTCATGTAGTCAGGATAACACCATATATTTATATATATATTTTTTTGCAATGGATATCATTTCATCTAAATATATTAGTGATTCAACCTTCATGTATATATAGATGATTAATTTTTATATATCATTTGATTATTTTTGTAATTTTAACATGTATTATGGAATAAATTATCTGAAAAAAAATCGTTGATGATTTCATAAAAACAATTATTCCATAATCGCTGTTATACACGTGTTGATCGTTCACAATAACTGTGTATGCATACATGGACAATAGACCAATAAAATAATGAATGCAATTTGCCAACTCCTCATGAGCCTCTAGAGTTTCCCACACCACAACCACCATCATCATCATCATAATCATCATCATCTATTGCAACCTCTTACTTCGCTCACTATCATTGAATAGATAAACAAAATTTTTTGAGGATTCGACAATTCAATACATATTGGACAATCGACATTAACATTGATACAATTGATGAACTTATAATATTTGAATTGTCTTTCATCATGCGGAAGTAAAGGAAGACGTTAGCTATGAATAATTTCTGGAAATTATAAATTCTTTTGATTACAAATTGTTTGATTTTTATCAATATTTTATTTGTTTTGACGAGCGACACTACGAATTAATGCAACCACATATGACAATATCGTGATACCGCGTAATGTAGTATGATGTGAGATGCCATGGAATGTTAACGGATACTAATTCACATACAATTTGAAGCTATAAAAATATTTTTGATTTGACCAAAATGAATAAGTGCTGCAAACCGATGGACACCTTGAAATGAGACTGTATGCATATGATTTTCAAAACTATGGTGTTATTCGTCTATAAATAATTTTTGTTTTTATTGGCCGGCTCCTTATCAATTTCGCAGACATAATTCCAAAATAGATTGATGCAATCAGTTTTAGAGGACTAATAATTCGGATAAAATGGTTATGCCTCTACTTCCAACGAATTGTCAATTGTAAATGAAAATAAGTGAGCATAATATAATAAAATACTCTTTATACAATCGATTCGAAATTTATAGCGACACACACACATAAGTAATGCATGACTTTTTCGAACTCACTCTGAATAACAAATTTTGCAAAGATATCGGTTTGAACTATATTATTTAACATGATTATTTGATTGATGAATGAAGACAATAAATTTAGGCCGCCCAAGTAGAATAACCTGTTTGGATAGATTTCATTCAATGTACCGTATATTGTCTTGAGGACGTTCATATATTACTATGTATGAGTTGGCTCGTCAGAGTTATCTCAAACACCACATACTAATAATGTTCATTATGATGGAATATCACGATCTGCAGTGACAGTCGTTCGACAGAGCACTTGATGTCGTCACAAAAGATACTCTATTTTACGCAGACTGCTATTTCCAGTGATTATTTTTTGTTGTTTCAATCATTTATTTATTTACTTTTCATTAATGATTGTAGTTTTGTGTTGATGCAATCTTCGTCTCACATTCAGCTGTTTCAAAACGCTAAGATACAATTGGAAACGACAATATTATGGCCATTTTTTTTTTCTCAGCACCTTTATTTCAAGCTCAAATCTTCATTATAGGCTCATGTAGAATATTTTGATTACCCACAGTATTATTATAGAATAATGTTATATATGAATAAATTCTCTCTTTCTCTTAAATATGGTGCATCAAAATCCAAACAGAAAAACATAACAAATTATTGTCAATCTCTTTTTTATTTTTAACATCGACATTCCTGAAAACTGTATCAGGTTTCATTTTTTCGTCTTTCCTTGCTCAACACCTCATATCAATTGACTATGATAATGAGTAATACTCTGGTCATATTATATAAATCCATATAAATTCATATACAGATCGATCAAGTCCAGTTATATTTCATGTAGGCTCATCCCACTATCCGAAATATTTTATCATATCGTAACAACAAGAATAGAAGTTTTAGATCATCGCTAATGCTAACAGTTTCATTAACACGTCCACCCACGATATGGTCAATATATTGCCTAGCATAAATTATGTTACACTTCTGGTAATACCAGAAATCAATTTAATCATACACAAATATGGTATTTATCCTTCAACGTAACACCACACTCGATTTTTTGTTTTTCAATCGCGAATGTGCAAGTCCGATTAGCGGATGTGGCTATCGGAAAAGAATAGTGGTCAAAAATCCAGAATTATCTAGCTCCATGCCGATAGAATTATTCAATTTTCTTTCATTATTTTATCTGATCATTGGTTACCCAGTCAGACATATAATGCTATATTTATAAGTGTAGTGTATGTCTATTTCAATGAAGTGCTTTGATATAGGTGAATCCTGTACAGTATTGAACATTGATGAAATATATCGCGTTTTCATTTGATTTTAAGTTCAGTTGTTCAAAACTGGGCACCGTATATCGTACATTTTTAGTGATAACACACTGAATAGCAGGTCATCTGCTATTTTTTCATTGCATCTCTCATCTTTTATCTCCCAAAATGACTTTGATATATGTACGTAAATGGTAATTTGATAGAGTTCGTCAGTTGCTCATACTTAAAGTTACAGTAAGGAATTCCTTGATGCACGCTATTGAAATTGTTTCAATTTTGATTTTCAGCATTCTATCATAGCAAAGTTTTTGTAACGTTTCTCTCAATAATCATGACTTATATTCATATTGACAAAACGCTTACATCAATATAAATTGCGCCAGTAATGCAACATCAATCAACATATAATCCAATTACTTTACATCAGTTTCCTTAATATTATATTACAGGATTTCTTCTTGCTCGATGTTTGTGATTCTAGTCGAACTAGTTCTTAGACGTCAAAATTGTCACAAATTCTGTGACGCAATAAATTGACATATAATATTAGAATTATCAACGTTTCAGATAATTTTCACCACTGCTAGCTTACATACCTTCATAATTAACCATTCCATCGCCGTCTAAGTCAGCTTCTTTAATCATGTCATCTACCTCTTCCTCCGAAAGTTTCTCACCCAAATTTGTCATTACATGTCGCAATTCCATTGATGAAATTAGCCCATCATTATTTTTATCAAATACTCTGGAGATAAAGCAAATCGGAATTATTTCGAAATTTTCAATACTTCTCATTGAATCAATAGCGATGGTATCAAAGAATAAAAGTACCGAAACGCTTCTCGTAATTCATCTTCACCATCCGCGCTCTTCATTTTTTTTGACATCATCTGCAGGAATTCGTTAAATTCAATGGTACCATTACCATCTTGATCGACTTCATTCACCATATCACGCAATTCTGTCTCTAAAACACATGCATTATTAAACTGATTGACAATATTATTAATAGGTATCAAAATATGAGGAATTTTTTCAACAATTGATGCCATAATAATCATGTCATTGCAATCTTACTTGCATCAATTAATTATGGGAATATTTGCCGATTCTATTTATTATTCTGAAATCAATCGAATCTCAATGAAATTCGTTGATTTTTCGTGGAATAATACTTGATGAGCCGATTTTAGACCGAGCATATACCGGTAGTGGCACTATAATGTTGATGGAGCCAAATTCGTCGGATATCGAGCGGTTGGAATTATTCAGACATGGAACGTAAGTGCAAGCGATATTATGTCAATGCAGTTGTGTCAAAGAATGTAGATTTTCAAGACTGGCCTAAGAATGCAAATGGTGAGATAGAAAGACAGACTTATGAGACCAACCAATGATACGCATCTCATCTGTGGCGCGGCTGGCTCATGATTCACAGAAGCATTTGTGGAAAACACAAATTTAGATTACAATCGATTTTGAATCTCGAAAAAATGCGGAGAGAAAAAAAAATTTTTCATCTGATATTTATATATTAACATGTTCATCATAAACACGATTATCCTGACCCCTTTCTTTCATATGTATCTGTAACAATTTAGTGTTCGAGGAAAATAAACGAATCCAATTATCCATGTGTCTTAAATATACGATCACGACTTGACTTCATTCGAGCAGATTAACGGGGCTCATACTGTGAGTTCACGAATATATATATATATTCATATTTGTATAAGGAAAACCTTTTGGCTCACCTGATGGTCTTTGTCCTAATGAGCGCATAACGACGCCGAGCTCTGCCATAGTAATTGTTCCATCTTCATCCTTATCGAATAGCATAAATGCTTCTTTGAACTCTGGAAATATTATGATCAACTCGTGTTTCGACATTAATTCGAAATGTTTGAAGCATTCATAAAGCATTTATACGGAAATTATTTCAACTATATTGTAATTATATCATTTATTCGCAAGTGTAATGGATTAATCATGGCGATCACGTCGCGAGCGTCAATGAAACGTAACAATAAAAATGCAAAAAAATAAGTAACTACTTGACTGCGACCAAGTTGATGCATACAGTCACCCAAATATCTTATGAGAATTTTTATTTTTCCAGTAATCAGTCATTATTGTACTTATTCATAAATACATGTGAAGTTAACGCGCTGTTCTCCTGGCTCTATGATACCTTCATACAAGAATATGTCGCTGAAGCCATTAGGTATTTGGCCAGTTCGATTCACTACAAAATTGTATATACCGACAACATTTCGACAGGGAAAGCGTTTACGAAAATCACTACCATGTTCAGTTTTCATTACTGAATCCGTGTGGCATCATATGAATGCAAGAATAATCCTATATTTTCCATTCCAATAGAATAATACGTATACTTGCACATATGATTGATTGAACTTAACTTACCCGCCACTTGATCCTCGGTCAACCCATATTCAGACTGAAACGGGAAAAAATAATCTCAATCATTATTATATTTCTCGGTTATTAAAAAGAAAAACTTAGCCGAGTTTATGAGGTTCTGGACTTGAAGAATTTGACATATAATTGAGGTGAGAAAAGTGGTAGTGTAATTAAACTCATTCTTATGACATTCATCATAGATATGACATGTAACGAATACATTCGCATATGTATATTAGCAACCTGTCTGACCATATAGATTGCAATAGTAGAATATTTTTCTTTTAATATCAATATGTGATTATTAATATATTCCGAAATGATTATACTCCTCAGATATTCCATAAGTTGTATCCAATATTTGCATTTGTTTGTCGATTTGAAAACAGCTAACTATTGAATTAACACCGGTCAAATCATTTGCCCTTATGTTGCCGATTAATTCCATCATGCGGTATTAGGAAATATATAATAATTTTGTACCGATTAGAAACAACTACTATTTCCATTCTATATATATCCCCGTACGTGGAAAATTATATGGCACGCGTCTGAAATACCGGTTCAAACGACAATGCATCGATACATATTTGAGCGCACGCAAGATGGATTTAGTAACTGAAAAATAATACAAAATCTGGAAGTAACGCCAATCGAATTCGTCATATTTGCTATGGAGCTTATAAGTCTTGTATCACTCTCTATCCACTCATCATTCCAGTTCCAAATTAACAGCCACAGTACATATAGGTAAATGTGTGTGCTGGATTGACTATAATATAAATAGAATATTGGACGGACGAGGCACAACTGTGCGACAAAACAGATGTTTGCCTCAATTTCTGTTACGTTACAGCACATGCACTCGAGAAATATATATTTATGTTTTCAAGATGGGCAGTATATTTTTCGTGATCATCGTATTTGATTGAATTTGTTGAAATGCGAAAGTACATGCTGATCAGAGGCTGAATGTCTAACAGTTTTTTATTTCGAAATAATGATTGGTTCTATCGCTTTCTCTCAAGCATTGTTTCATTTCACTGACATTCAATATAGAAAAAAATTTATCAAGTGTTCATATACCATCCAAATAAACTTTTCATGAGAATAAATTTGACACAATAAATCACAAAATATGATAAAATATAATGATCACATATAATCTCGCGAGTAAATATAACTAGCATATTTTATAGAATTGAGACTCACGCTGATTTGGCGTATTTGGGGATCAATAGTGCTAGTGAGCCGTCGCAGTTTCCCATAAGCAGACGAATATTTTTTCTCCGTGTCAACCATGATAGCAAAAGTAACAGTTCACTTGCGAATGTAAATGGACGACAACTTTTTCGATGATTAACTTTGGTTGCGTACACATGAATGGAAAAAGCTCGGATAGAACGTAGCACACCGATAGTGACGTGTAGTAAAACTCGAGCTCAACCGCATAATCACCACAGTTTTGAATAGACAATCTCATCTCAACACTTATTGGTGGCATGTCATGGCTAGCGCATAGCTCTGCTGCCAAAATTCGACCCAGAAATTTCTAAGCATCCGTGCTACCAGTATTATTATTATTTATTTTTTTACCAAACAATTTTGACCTAATTCTCACCATTCGAAAAAAAAAAAAAAAAAATAATTAATAAAAAAAATAACGCAATGATAGCTTATGATGGTATGAAGATTATTATGATACTAGAACGCATGACCAGAGATATTGAGCATTAACATTGAGGCGCAATCGAAAATCTCGAAATAATATAAACGTATGTCGTTGTTTTATTGCGACACTAGAGTTGAATATAACCTTGGGACATTATTAAACTTGCTTTGCTTTCAATTATTAGCCACTACTTGCTTCTCTTTAATATGATCTTGTGCCAACAAGCTACGTTGCGCTAAGCTAATCTTCTTATAGTTATTCATATCGTAAATGACTATTAATTATTGTGATACTAGTGATCAAATTTGCATGATACAAAACTCATAATCCGCTCTTTTTTGATTTACATTAATGAAAATGCTGACTCAAAATAATTGTATTAGTTAACTTTGCGAGATTGTCTAAGCAATCTGAGTCATTTTCAAATACCTTGAATATACTCAACGGTTTCTTATCTCATGCTTAAATATTCAAATATTTTCAGATTATTAAACAAGTCTACGTACTAAATTGATGGTGACGATCAAATCGTACTGTTGCCTTTGACCCTTTTTTTTATTTTTTCCAGTCTTAACGCAAGCTGCCTTGGGAGTAACTTTAACTTGTCCTTTTTGAGCGCTTGGCTTCTGGGGTGGTTTCACTGCACCTTTCGCGCCTGGCACACCCTTTTGGCTACCAGTCAAAGGTGTTTTCTGTCCAGATGTTCCTTTTTGATTCACATGTCCAACGCCATCCGTCGGTTTGTTACGAGCCTGTTAAACGTAAAATATTTGTGAAAATTTACTTCTAAATTATTATTTCATTAATGGTCGAATAGAATATTATTCTATGTAAATGATTAATTCAGACAAGTAATAGTTGGCACGGGAGGACATGACTACAAAAATTATTTATATACATACTAGAACGAAACAAGCTTGCAATTCTTCCTCATCACAACTTGCGTTGCAATAATACCGTTACTGTGTGTATGTTGAGACCACGACTTAACGCATAGATGAAAGAACATAATAATACCATCATTCCTCATGATGTCACATATATGGAATAATTTTTATCAACAAAATGCACGAGCGCGAAGCGATATACTACGCTTCCACGGAAATTTCATGAGATAAGCTGGCAATCAAGCAATGAACAAAAATTAAGCGATTGACAGTTATTTTGTTCAGAAGTGATTTTCCATTATTTTGCTTTTCGAAAACACGGGAAATAATTTTGAGACGGCGCGGAATATAAGCATAAAATAACGTCTGACACCACTTTCACTGTGATGCAGCCCCCGATAAATCTTCCCTCATTCATATATTTCGTGATCCATCCATAGCTAAAAGTTATCCTAATCATTATCATTCTGAGCTTCTCCCTCGACTCTTAAACATATCCCGTTTCATAAAGATCATTGAGAGAACATATATTTTCGCCGTCACAATTGGTCCCACATCACGATTGCGCAATAAAACTTACCATTCATACGAATTTGTCGAACAAAGTATTTGTTTCCGTTTTTTTTCATTGTTCGAAAGCATATGTTGCCGATATATCACGTGATCAGAAGCAAAAGAACATAATCACAAATTCAAAAGCGAACCATAAATTCACCTTATCTATCGAATCTATCGTCTATCATCACCTTCCTCACCGAATGCCATATCTATTCTATTGATAGTGATATTGATAATCATTGTCACGTGATGATGTTCGGTATGTTTGAGAGTGGAAAATAGATCTCAATAGTACATAATTAAACATAAAAAACCAGATATTGTGTTAGAATTGAAAATTTATGACAATAAATTGGTATGAAATTTTATAGGTAATGCGACGAATATCATTGACATACGAGAAAAAAAAATATACGATTTTTTATAAATCATATTGCTTCACGAATACTTCACTATAAACGTTTCAACATGAATGAACGATATAAACATTCGAACGAGGTGACACTTCATGCATCTAAATATCACCTTGATATCGAGCTATGGAAGAATGATTGAGTTGGGCCGTCTTTACATTCTCGTGAGTTTTCTTCAATGTTTTAGCTCAGAGTTCGAAAATTTATTATATATATATATGTCAACATACATATGGACATTTTCAATGTCAAACAGGAGATAGGTGCAATCGCAGCGCAATCTCAGTGATGCTACGAGTTTCATCGACGTGCACGACTGAATTATATTTTAATTCTCTACTTCGTCATTATATAACTCAAGGGAAAGTGTTGTTGAACGTTACTTCTGTTTGAATTCTACTGTTGAGCCTAGAAACAAAGTGGAAACATGGATGAACATAAGGTACGAGGGAACGAATAACCACGATGCGTGAAAATATAACACATACAGACTCACAGCGAGCGGTAGAAGTTTTAAAATTGGGTGATACATTAATTTAAAATTGTAATTTATTACAGCAATTGAATAAAATGCAAATTGATTGTGAAATTTTTCCCAACAGTTAAAGAACTGACTGATTTTATTACATTTTCAATTGTACTCGCTAACAATTTCAAATCTACTATCCGATTCTGATTCTACATGAGTTGTTTTTCGTTAAATAAACAATCTCCCACATCTGAACACCGATAATAAGGAGGATCTTAGTTATTGTCATTTTCCTTCATTTTTTTGTCCTTTTTTGCAAACATCACAAATGAAATGATATACCAACTTATGATTATATTGTTTTGAGCAAATTCTTCAGGATAATACTGGCCAATTGCTTGGACGATATTCATATATCGTGTTGCTTAATAATACAAGTCAATAATAGATTTTACACGAATGATGCGCTAATTTATCATCATTCATATCCTTGTCAGCATTTAATATGCATATATTGATTCGATAATGTTGCCTAGTTACACAATGGTACGCGATCCAGCTCAACAAACACACTGTTCAGACGTGCGATGTATATGACAATACTAACAAGTCACAAACTGCTTCGTTCTTTTTTGGGAGATTTCTCAATTATTCATTCTTAAGAGAGAATCATATCCAGTGAATTTTGAACCAGTCTATCGAATGATTGTCATTTATTCTAGCTGAAATTATCGTAATGATAGCCGGAGTCAATTGAAATTAAATCATTCTTAATTGTTTTGAACGTACAAAACTTGCCCATGGCACAATGGTCTTAGGTGCTCGTTATTCGATTTCCTCCCGAAACAGAAATGAAAAAATTAATGTCGAAAAATAGCGGCTTTAGAGATATTAAATCAATTAAAAGTTGCTACACGATCGTCATGAGTTATGTCGTTCATGAAACAAAAAAAATTGCATTATGTAGAGTACAGAACATGAATGGTTATAAAACACATTTGCAACCATGATTACGCTGCGCTGCATCATCTCATCAATTTTTCCAAGTTCGACAATTACGTATTGAACCCAAACTTTTTGAGAGGAAATTCTTCAATATTGAGTAAATCATATCGGTGAAAAAAAGTATGTTAAAGTTATGAGGTTTATCTGTCAAAAACACATCTTATTCTTTACAAATAACTCTCCTTTCACTGGAATAACGCAATTGCATTCGTATTACATTTAAACCAATACTTATCAACTGCACGTCCCGTTCAATCTTTCTTCTACGTTAATAATTAATTTTATGATAATCATAGTGTCTTTTAGATTCATGTGTGTATAATATTATTCGTGAAAATTTGGAATATCTTTTTCGCGCTGATATTTAGATCAGCACATTAATCACAGGATGTACTCATGCATGACATGCAAACAAAAGTGGAGAAAAATAAGATCGATTGTTTGAAGTTTTCCTGATTATACTACATGCAGCAATAAAAGAAATGGAGGTTGATGGAAATGAAACTCGCAACAAATATGAAACGGAAATGAATTGCATCTATTTTCAGGACTTATTGAATATATATTGTCATATCCGTGCCAATATAGCGTTGTTGATACATGTCAATGAATCCTACATCATGTTAATTTTTTTCAATGTTATGTCCGTGAGTGAGCAGCGTGATTAGGCGTCAATATCACATTATTTGTGCAGAAAAGGTATTTATTATCAGTAAATGAAAGTGTAAAAGAGACCATGTTACGGAAAACATAACTCAGAGTAGTAACAATAGAAACCAAAAAATACTGAAAGTATTTCTACAGACACACAAGCAAGTTGTGAATCCTCTCCATGCATTATGCCACTTTCCTTCATCTAAAATGAAGACGTATATAACTAACTAACCAAATTTATATTGGGCACGCGCCATATGAATTATTGTGGTCGTAGTATGTACCTGACTTAGGCTTCTAAAGCTACTTGTACTGGCGCTGCGAGCCTGTAAACACAAGTACAGTACACATAACCAATCACACAGCAATTTTGGTGAGCACAGTGTAGATGAATGAGATGGAAAATTAAAAAGAAAAAAAGGACATGTTCTATACAATAAGTCATAGTGCATAGATGAGCATCTAAATAATGTGTAGAATATATTCATATTGGTTTTCAGATGGATAGATTAAAACACTATTTATAGTAGCAATGGAGTAGAACAATACAATTGGCATTGAATTCAAGTGATTTTATCATACATAGACATTCACTATAGATGTGTGCATTCGCTCCAAAGCGAATGTTCAGTTTACTAGTCACCCAGGTTTCCTTCGTTATTTGTAAAAATGTATGCATTGATCATTCAGTAGTTATAACAGTTGTATTCATATTACAATTATTTCATATGATTTCGACTTTCTAATTCGAACCGATTCAACTGAACTTTCTGTTTTCATTCTGAATTCGATAGCAATATTTCACTCACTCCTAATATTTTCATTCAATCAACTGATGGTAATTCCAAAAAACCCTACATATGGAATCTGTATTTTTCCTAATAATTGATTAGCCAAAGATTTTTTAGTTCTCGTAGCATAGTCATTCATGATTAAATCACTACCCCTATATGGAACAGACGCATGATTGAGCCCTCTCTTTATTGTCATTCAATTAGTTTCCGATACATGAATAAAATTAAAATAATCTTGTTCGACCCAGCTGCCAGCCATACGGCACGTGGTGAGCTCTACGGTGATTGAAAAGCTGAATGACTTTTCACATATTTTTAGTTCGCAAATGATAATATGTCATTGAAGGTTTCCAAACAGACAATGTTAAGTATTTCATCAGCAACGATCATCCACAAAATCTGTAAGCTGTGATTTTCTCATATTTTCCATAAAATTCAGAAATGATATGTTGAAAAAATGCTTCTCTTCAAGCTGTTACACTTTCAGGTTGATAACTTTTATTGTCATTGTTGAATGTTTGATTGACTACAATCAAACCTTTAACTTGTATTGCTTTCCACGCGTATTCATCATTACACATTATTTCTGTTAATGAAAATGGATAACCAACTGAAAAATAGTTTATCGCCATTCTCTATGAAAAATCACTAGACGATCTACATACAGTATTGTGAACATTTTGCCATAACATATTCTCGTTGAGCGAGTCGAAAAATGTTAGGAGCGTGGCACTCTCCTTTTTTATTTATGACTTCACAGGAGCCTTCATGAATCGTCTTTGAACGCCACTTCGATACAAAATGCAATTCAACCGGCCATAAGCAAAAAAAAATATGTCAGTGTCATTGATGATAATCATAGACTCCGTTCCGATTAGAGAAAGGAGAAAAAAAACACCATAGTGCGCGTCAATATGAATCAGTACATCTTCAGCACAACATAACATATACAATAATTTTCATTTCATCCGAAATTGTTCATTGTAGTATTCCACAGGTTATACAATATCAAGAATGAAAAGACTTTACCTTGCTTCGGTTTCTCGGTGCAAAATCTTCTTTGCTTGCCTTTCGTCGCTTGTCTTTGAGGATCATCCTCGCTGCCGCGAATGCCATTGTTATGATTCGAGTGGAGCCGCTTTTTTTTTTTCGTGTGATGCCTTTTGATTTCTCTATCAATTGTTGTGATTCATCTTCCTCCGAATAAGTTTCTTCAATGGATTTATTGCTATCTCTTCTTTATATATAGATTTACTTTTTGCTATCCATTGAAACTAATTATAATCGATAGAGCAATTGTGTACTGAATCAATTGTTCAGAAAAAATTTCGACACAACAACATTAACTAGGAGTTAATGTATGATGACTTAATATTCTGCCATGATATTGACCCATAACACGTTTTTCAACTTCTACAAGCTGGCGGAGACAAGAATTAATTCCATTGCTCTTTATCGAGTAATCTTACGTTGATTTGATTCTGCTCTGTTGATTTTCGTTCTCGCTTACCACGCACATTTGTATCATCAATCATTTATTTTTGTCGCTCTTAAGTAATGCCAAAGTTACTGTGGTATGGTACTATGATTTGAAAGAAGATTTTTGAGAATTATTCAATTTCTGTCATCCTCATGGCTGATAAAATTGTCGATGAGTGAGATTATAATCTGCCGAAAGATCTAGAGATTCAGTTAACGAATATTCGATCAACTTGTCACAATGCATCTTTTCAAAAAAACTGACAATGAAAATCCAATTTTTATGGGCTCATGTAATAGTGTTTCCATTCGCAAGATTTCCGTGAATCAAAATTACAACATTAATACATGACACTATTCCCTCATTTCTGTTTCTCACGGAGAAAATCAGGGGATTCGTCAAGTAATATTACTGTAACTAAGATCTCACAATGTCATATTGTCTAAAACATCGGTCGTGTTTTTTTTCCCTCCAACTATTCATCCTATTATTCATCAACGTCACCTGTTTTCCTCACATCACCATCTCACGTTTTACAACGTGTATCTTGTCTTGAGACCAGCGTGCATTCACATGCAACCCTTTGCTCATATTTATTCAAAAATAATCGAAATAATAAGGAACACCTATAGAATATTACATCGACATGTGTCATTATCGCGCGCCGCGTTTCACGCCTCCACAAAAAGTGTTTGATTGGGAGATTCCCTGTACAACTGCTTAATGCATATGAAAATCTAATGTGAGGCCAACAATATTCTTTCGAACGAAAAAATAAAGACGCTCAAGGATGATCACATTTTCTACTATGGAAATAAAATGGGAAAAAAAAATAAATGGAATTAACATATACTCTCTTCATATTCGTGTGTTTTTGTAGTGTATAACTATGATCTTGTCAAACCCACAGTTGCTTTTTTTTTAGTCAAGCAGCTATTCAGAGAATGTTCATTTGAATATTGTACAAACATTTTTATTGTTGCTGAGTTCGGATTAAAATGTACTGGTGCTCATTCATATGACATAAAAATTAACTTGATGCAAGTCAAGAATATAAGTGAAAGAATGTCATCATATATATAGAATGGATCTAAATTCACTAAACATTAGGGACGTTCGAATATAAAAACTCAATTAAGCTTTTTGAAAATTTGAAATGGTTCGTATCTTTGTTGCTTTCATAGAATGTGAGAGTCCAGAGAAGTATTGATCACACCTACGCCGCGCCCAGCAGTCTCAGCCCAGCGACATATATAACGACGTACGATATTACAATCAATAGTTCTTCAGTTCTCAACTCATCATTTTATTCTCCCGCTAATATTATTCATTTTCATTAATTTCAATTCTTTCGGAATGTGCTTTCCAAGTGTGCTCAATTTTGTTACCTTATATATTTCAATCATTTGATATGTTACGAAAAATGTGGCCGCATAATCAATTGAATTTCATCCAGCCTGCTCGAGTCAAACATATCCATGTCAATGACTGCAATATACAATATGAAAATATATCATACATAATTTTGGGTCGAATTTTGTATGATGACAAATATAGAAGCAACTCAACAAATGCCATATCATTTGTAACGAGGAATCACTCATTGAGATGATAAATTCAGCTTTTCCAAACTATAATTAGTGTATAATGGAATATGAATATTTAAGGTGGTGTATAATAATACTAGCAGCAAAAATATCAATGCACATGTTCGTATTGCATTTGATACGAGAGGATCCTGTCATGAATTCATATTCTCTTGGAGATTGGGACAGAAGTAAGATCTAATAGAAACGGAGATATAAAAATGAATTGAGCCGTCTTGGATTGATACTAATACATGCATGTTATAATAGCACATGAGTTACTCCCCGAATGGTCGTTAATCTGAACAGTCTTCTTTTTCTCATTCCAACATTCATCCACCTATCTATTTATTTTTCCATTTCTCAGTTCTATATTTTTCAATGTCCAATCCGTATTTTCCTTCTTCCTTCAAATCGCCCCCGTTCCATCTTTTACTGTACTAAAAACCACTCGAATGCTGTTAGGTACAGTATAAGTTTCAGTAATGCTGAAGATTAAATGAAATGCAAAATTTTTCAAGCATGGAAATTATTTGGAGTACGTAGTTCCATGGTAACACATCATTAGCCTGTTTCATAATACCGATTGCGTGAATGTAAGAAAAAACTAAAGAGATTAGATGAATGTATTATTTTCTCAAACTGTGATGAACAGTGGCCAATTATATATTGTATATAAATCGGAATGATACTCATAATAGAGAAAAGTAATTCATGGAATATTACGTAACTCAATTCCAATGTTGAACTGTAAGTCACGTTACTTTCTGCTGCTCTGTATCAACATGACGAACGATCGTCCAACGCGCAAGTCTATTTTCATCGAGTTGCGTACTGCTTGTGACATCAAACACCGGTATCGATATGCAGAACAGTAAACATCATTATGGTGACGTTTTATGGATGCCAATGGCATCCTATTTGTGTTTGAGGAACTGATACACATAAAATTTCTGTGAGACTTTAAACATTTAGGGAGATCGAATGGAAACACCATTGCCACATGAGTTCGTTATTAATTCTTGTTAACAGCCAAATGACAAAGAGTAATTGAGATACACAGATTCACAAACATCTATGATAATGTGTATTGATACAATGTAGCGATGTGCGCTATTGTCACTATGGTTCGTACGATAATGATGGCTATAAAAGACTGCGATGGAAGGTGTCAACCGTGAGTCTTGCTGTGTGCGCGACCCAATTTACTATCGAATAATGATAAAATAAGGTAAGGAAGATCGCTTTAATAATTGTTAAATTTCAGGGTTACCGGAGGAATACAACAGATTGTGAATGAAAGATATTCAGTGGATACCAAATATGTTTCGTGAGGGTTCTCCCCGACTTTCAATTCCTCTTTTATCAGAATCTTATGACATTCTATGGATTTTTTCCCAAAAACGGAAATGACTAGATTGATTGAACATAAAAATTATAATTTGCAACGACATGAATACGAAGTGAATACATGAGGGCAATGTACGTATGCAGATATCTTTTTTGAAATAAAAGTTACATTGGAACACTTGGAAAATAACTCGGTCCTAGTTCCAATGAATACGAATGTTGACTTACATATATAACTGTCTAATCGGGTTAAATAATTGCTGGTTTCATAAAATTGTGATGCTAACAGCTCCACGGCGCGTGACCACAATTGTTGCTTTATCGAATATATTCAATGACGACATTCCAATTTTGTTTATATGAAATTCCGGTTTACGTTATTATTGTGACACTGATACATATGAAACTGGTTGATTAACCGAATGAGAAAAGATGTTACAGACTTATGTGCTATCTGTGTAACAGACTGATCGTGACTGACACCCTTGCCGATGGGAACACGCGCCCCTTTCATATATGCTGTTCTATTATGCTCTCTCCTGCCTCTAGATTCAATATAGCTATGCGCATGTCTGAGTCTCGTTGCAGGACCTCATTCTCCATTGCCTCGCGCTCGTCTTTGTTCGTTCTATCTCACAATAACCTATTTCATTTATTTTTGTCAATAAGCTACCATCTTTGCAAATAAGTACTATCACTCTATAAACAAAAATTTCGATAAGGGATGCATCATTTTTTGTGAAAATTAATTGGGCTGTAAAGAAATGTAACAAATTTTTGATAAATATACAATCATTTATATTTGAAATATCTATAGAAAAAGTAAATAGAGTGTTTAGCATATAATTAAATATATATATATATATATATATATATATATATACAATATCAGTGTAATGATCGTCACTATAAGTTGGTATTTATGATTCACTGAGACTAACATTTAATGATTCTATAAATGACATTCAACCATGATATATAGCAGTACTGTCATCTCATGGAGATCCTACAGCTCAATATTGGTGATGTAGCTTATGTTCAAGAAACCATTCAAGAAACCACACCAACTTCTGTTTATACTAAGCCATATACCTGAAATTCTCCCATACTATTATGACACAAATCATCTTGATGCTATTTGATAAAAATAGCCAATATATTTTCGTCAACTCACACGTGATTTGTTCAATAATTTCAATTCGTTACTATTTATGCAACGATGAATTAATTCATTACAATCCAGTGCTATGACATGTGAGTTTAAGTAATGATATAATGAAAGTTTCCATAAGCCAATGACAACAGATTGTATCCGTTCAAATGTTAAACAATTCTCACATCCTATATTGAAATGAAGTTGGTATCAAAAATGCACATTGATACACTTCTGAACATATATTATTTGATATCTATATTGATATTCTTCAAATCGTTGATTAATGAATCGGCATCATTCCATGATGCGAATAAAATTATATGTTGTATTTCAAGGTTGATATTTCAATTGACTTGAGTAGAACGATTCATACAGCGAAACACGTATATCTCATCAATATATTCATGAAATTATTACTTAACCGTTAAGATTAGCAGACACTGACATATTAACTTCTTCATAAATATATTATGTTGATAATTTCAATTGGAATGTAATACAATACATGGCAAAAATTTAATACAACCAAATCTGTGTGCATCCTTACTTACATATTCTATTTCAATAAATTCAAGCTTCGGGTACAAACTTGTTTGTAAATCCCTATTATCTACTTTATCTGTAATGATGGACATCAATCAGTGAAATTTCTCAATTTCATTGAAATACAATAAAAAAATAAATATTCGTGTTGCGGAAAAATTACATCGTGTTGGTAGCTTGAAAATAGACTGATGAAAGAACTACACGCTATACGTCTATCTGGGCTTGCCTTGCCATTGCATTTATGCATATTGAATCGGAAATTTAAAAACAAATTCGATGCAGGATAATATATTTATTACTACTTCTTTTTTTAGGATTTCGGACTACCTTGCGATTTCATTGAAAAATATATCAGCATTCGATCCAGTGATGATCGCTATATACAATACAAACGATTTTTTGAATAATCTCCTCATTTTTTGAATAATCTATCAGAGCATGGACTAGCATTAATCGAAGGATATAATAAGTGAAATCGAAGTAATCAAATCCATATTGAAATCACTATATCGTGAAATTTATCGTGAATTCAATTCCAATTGCGAATGACGTTCGATCCACTGGATTTATGATATAATAATTTCCTACATTTTTTTGTAGAGCGTGCGGATTTCAACCACTCACGGCATACTACGGATTAATTATCGAATATGAAATTTTCATCAGAAAATCATGTGATTCTCATTTTATTGGTTCTCTAACCAAGTCTGTAAAGTCACCGCCATATGTGCACCAGGAATTATACAAGATGGAAATAAAACGTTGTTCAATTATTCTTTTTTATAGTCTGAAACGAATATCATTGATAAGCATTTCAATAAACTTCCAAGTCAATTAATAATTCTTGATTGCATGAGTTGACCAATGAACAATCATCCATTGCCCAACACTTGACTGTTCAAAAGTATATTGTGAAACTATAGTAGAGATTCAATCAGCAAATAATATATCATGGAGAATGTGATTGTAGAATGTAGCTCTTCTCAGTCTCACTTGTTTCATGACCGCGATGCATATAACGGAAATTTTTTCAGGTCTTCTTTTCGTGCACATTTTGAGATATTTTCGCTTCTTCAAGTCACCAGATTACTGCGTTTAGAATTGACACAATTCGGATATTGAAACAATCAAGCACAGCAAGACGCAGATATAAATTGTGGTGATACGGCTCTACTCATCAGCGGTCTGTTTTTCATTTCTCTATCTCAATTTCAATATTAAGATTTTTTTGAGAGAGTCATTTTATCACTAACATAAATTCATGCAACAGTGAATCACGAGACATAGAGTTGTGAGAAAGTATTTGCAACAATTTTATCAGTAAATTATTTGTCTTATGAATACTTTCAGAGATTTCTTATTATTAGAGCTCACTGACAAATAGATGTTTATTTATATATCACTTCTCTTACACCTAACATCTCATTAGTTGGTATATACAGTATCGAGATTTTCGATATTTTTTCATTCACTTCATCGAGAAAAGAAAAAAAAAACATCATCTCTTCTCATTGTTATTTTCAGTTTGATTGATGATATTCGATCGAATGCAATAAATCCATCTATAATTATATCGACGGTGAAGATTACAAAAAAATAAGCAAGATTTCGAAGAAATGACAGTTATATGCGGTGAAAGCATGCGCTGAATTTTCATTATGTCAAGAATGATGTTACTTCAAAGAAAATATAACTTTAAATTTCCAAAATTTGTTATATTTATGAATAAATCGACAATATACAATGCTATTACCGTATTTGGAATCTTATATACTGTTTCATGTATTGAACTTCCATTGTCGATGGTAAGCGTATGGAACTATTATCGATAAACATACGATGATAAGTTGACGCGGTAATATACGAGTATTATTTGTATATTTGTATGTAATATTTTTTCATGGGTTTCAGGACCCACGGCGTAAACAAAATCACTCAGTACTTATACACCAATATCCACGTTCAACCGTATCAAGTGTGGTAACAACAAATGTGGAAGACGAAGATTATCATGGACAATTACTAATGTCAAATAACACCAACGATTATTTTGATCCCGATACAATTCTTTATTCACCCAATGATCGCAGAACTAATCATTTTGGAATGGCGGCAAGTAACAATACTTACGTTTCGTTCGAAGAAGCAGCAGCAATGACAAGACCAAAATATCCAATCAAACCAATAAAAAATAATGCAGTTGTGCTTCCTTATCCAAACTCCCATCGAAAGCTTGTTCAGCATGCGTTGTATAAAAAACTCTGGCCCGTTAATCTCGTGAGTAGAAAAATTTTTATCCGTGGAAACGAAACAAAATCTAAATTAGTTCCTAAGATTGTATAGGGTGAGGGCTTTTTTTTTTCTATACAACAGTAGGCATCATAATGTATTCTATGTTCATGTGCGTCATTGTTATATAATATAAAACTCATTCACGTGAACATATATTATGAAGATCGGACTACAGAATTAATGAGCGTTTACTGTGCTATATCTCAAGATGAAACCTTCATAATGAGTGTTTGAGTCATATATCGTTATGATTTTCAAAATTTCCACACGAGACTGGCTAATATGTGATGATTCATCACGTTCAAAGTCGGTATATTGCTGCAAAGAACATTTAATATGGTGCACATATAATGATCTTCACTGCAGTGTGAACGCTGCCATAAATTGAAACTACCATGTGGTATTTTGTCCTCTATTTTGGCTCTATCGATATGCATCTACAGTTATTACACTAAACATTCACATGACAGAATGTATTTCGATATGATATTTCTATCATCAACGATTTACTTCGTAATATTACACCAACAACTATCAGTTAATATTTAGGATAATAAATCTTCATCGTGTGACAAATATGGAATAAACGCTCATGACGATACCATACGATTCATACTTATAGGGTAATAATGTGCGTGCATGCTTGTGATAGAACACCTCATTTCTCATGGAGCACATTCCCCCTAGGTGCTATTGGCACAATATCTCTTCATTATTGATCGTCCATATTCACTTTTAGGACTCACTTTCATTTTGTTCGAATATTTATTTTTTGTTCAATGTTTAGTTTAGCGTTTGCCATATATTTCAACAAAACAACGCAAAAATTATTATTCAGACAAGGATTGACATACTGTCACATCATAAAACTCCCAAGCATATGCTAATTAAATCGTTGTATAATGGTATATTTGTCAATCAAGTAATTTCATTCAACTCACAAAGTTCGAATGAATATGAATCGTTATTAATGAGACGATTGAATAATTTATGGAGTTTTCAGCGGATATACTCATAATAACTTCCACAATAAATATTTCAACGGTTGTTTATTTTGCATAGAAAAAAATATTGGCAGCACGATACGATTGTGCAATTTATTTTAGTAGCAGATTTGAAATTCAACATATAAACTTCGAATATCCATATATACTATAAACTATTATTATATAAATGAACTGTACAAGTTGTATAAGTACGTTAACCATTGTACCCTGAACAAGAATCTAATACCATCGAACCCCGGGTATCAGATAAACGTTTTCAATGTACAAATTATTTCTTTGTAATAATAATAAATAATATCCGATGAAAGCAGTCGTTGCAATGCCAATGACAGTGTTTATGTGTGGTCAAAAACTCAGGCGTAGGTATTTGGCGCTGAGAAAAATGTAAATTTTCAATTGATTAATTAATCGATCAATTTTGTTTTATTTCAAGTATTCGAATTGTTTAGATATTACAGATAGTGAGTGTTATGTTTCGCTTTATTTCAGCTTGAGAAATATATCAATTGATTATAAAATAATAGATACAAATATAATCACGGAATCTGAGGTATTTGCGAGAAACGTCGTCTGTTCTATGGATGAGCAGCGACATTACTTTCAGAAAATTGATTTTTCTCAATATCTTAGATTTAATATCTTATATTTTGCGAAATATTTTCTACCAGAATTCATCTCCCATTAAGTCGAAGTCGTGCGAGTTATTTTTTTGTTTTATTATGTTTTTTCCGTTTTTTTGTTTTGTTTTGTATTTTTTTGTTTTTGTTTTTTTTTTTTTGTATAGCATTCGTTTTGTACTTGTATCGTTTACCAAGGCAGCATGTTACACTTTGTTACTTTATATCAATCGGGTCACACTGTTCACGTCAAATCATTCATATTCATCTCTGCATATACTTTCGCAGTGTATATTTGTTTTCACAGAAGTTACGCGAACGAGAAATAAATCGTTCTCTATGTACATGGCGAGGAAAAAATTTATTCTTGGGTGGATATATGCACGACCGGCGTCAAGAATACTTATTACAGAGAGGAAATAAAATTCATTGTTGAATATTGAAAAATTTTTAATGAGATTATATGTATCTCATTACTTTTCACAATTTCTCCAACCATTTATTCTCCCTTTGCATCTTTTATGAAAACTGATCTAATAACTTACTACAATTACAAATGTAATTAATTGTTCACGAATAAGATACAATACTACATATAATGATGTTAATAACAATAATATTGAAAATAATGAAAATTATGATGACAATAATAATAACAGCATTC
Source organism: Meteorus colon (assembly GCA_030523085.1). Lineage (NCBI taxonomy): Eukaryota > Metazoa > Arthropoda > Insecta > Hymenoptera > Braconidae > Meteorus > Meteorus colon. The sequence goes on along the minus strand of JAPYZH010000525.1, from coordinate 81,047 downwards.
ACCAAGCTCCCATGAACATATGTTAACAATCACTTTGAGAACAATGAACTGAAAGAAGAATAAAAAAACTATTGCAGTACCTTAACAAATATTACTCTATTACACTTATGGCCAGATATGGAACTATATGTACATGAGGAAAAACTCAACGCAATTGCGCTTATATATTTTCAATAGGAGGTAAACCAAAAACTTTGCATTCGTCATGTTGCAATGAATAAAAAAATGAAATCGAAAAGTTTGTACATCTCGGAAATACACATTTTCGTTATGGATGTGCTAAAAATATACAAGATATATCCGAAAAGTTCAACATAACTGCGAACATCATAGAAATCAAGAAATACGTGCCACAATCAATTTGTGTTAATCATTATCGACAATGTATTCCGGTAGAACATGTGAAAAGTGACTTTATCCGCGTCATACTTTCATTATCCAAACTGAGCTTTTTTAAGAAAGAATGCACTCCAAACAAGTAGACAAATGGTATATAACACAATCATGAAGGTATAAGTGACCCATATAATGCAAAAATATGAAAATAATGTGCATTTGTTATATGAGCTGGCCGTAGATCATTGTATTCCGATGGGAATAAAGACGTGTGATTATAAATAAAAATTTTGTAGTATACAAGAACAGAGGAGAAGAACTTTCGCTACTATAAAAATCTAGTAACGCGCATATAACAAGATAATTGCCGATAATAAATGGTGATAATCCATTGTAACTGATATCACATCTGGAAGTTTTTCCAAAATCTTATGTGTGATAAATAGTAGAGCGGACAAACTCAAGCATCTACTGGCAATTCGTGAACAACGTCCATCCCCAAAATTTCACTTTACATTGCACATCAAATTAATTACGCGATAAGAAAAGTTGTCACCAAATTCACTTGAGAATGTAGGATTATCATCGCGAAAAAAGATCGTTTGTATCAAGTTTTATGAATCATCGAAAGTTCATTCTTTTTATTAACTTTATTTTTTCTTTGCAAAAATTCCTTTTCTTCCGAAAAATTTGAAAACTGGCTTCAACATTCATTTTATACTTAGGGTTTTCATTTATAATAGATATGGCACAATTTAAATATTATATTTAAAGTCTTCTCGAAGACATAATAAAAATAAGTCTAAGTAGTATTCTCCTATGTTTGATGAATTTATCTTATAATTTTTGCTCTCACCCTTACAACCCGTCATGCCTTTCCGGCATGAAAAAACATTTTTTTCGGCAACAACATTTTATCATGTATTTCTAACTTGTTCCGGTTTCCATTTAAACTTTTTCTCCTACTTTTTTCATTCTCGAATTCTCGTACGACCAGAAATTGCCAAATGATTAAAACGTCTCAATTAGACCATTGGAATAAAGTGAGAAACAAATTTCTTTAGGTCTGAGATTTCCGAGCAATTTCGCAATATTCTTTGGTAAAACAATATCACATGAGCGCTTTAATCAACCAATTCTATTGAAAAAAGAGAAACGAAAAATGGAAAGAGAGATAAGTGAATTGAAGTTCTCCGAGTTTTTTTTTTTTTTTTTTTTTTGAAATATATAAAAATCAGCCTTTTTCAAATGAATCCACAAATCAAAGAATTCCGTCACAGCACAATAAAAAGCCATGAATATTTAACGCTACTCTTGGTCAACTCGTAACTGTCAGTAATATATATTTTCCCTATTTACCATTGCAATCATAATTTTTTTTCGCGAGTTAAAATAAAAAAAAAGTTGCCGAGTGCCACGAAAATTCTCTCCATATATCAATTTTTTTCTAGACAAGATTCAATTATTTTAAAAATTACCATCTAGCAGAAAAATAGTCCTTCGATTAACGGAATTATCCCTGATTTCCGGCCGATTTTATCAAAACGAATTTCAGAGTCGACATAGTGGGTTAAACATGCATAAAATGTTTCAACTATTCCAACGAAATGTCATATTGTTATCAACATCAATCATCAACTCATACTACAATAAATGATGATAATGTATAGAAGGGGTCGAAATATTTGCCACATTAAAATCCCAGTATACTGCCTTTCACGTTCATTCCATTTACACCCAATATTTTCTCTAAAACTACTGATATTATTATTATTATTATTATTATTATTATTATTATTATTATTATTATTATTATTATTATTCATTCACACATATACACATATGAAAGTATGCTGTAAAGGATGATAAGTTGAAAACATTCTTCCATTGACACCTCAGTTTCCCTTATAGCTCATGAAATATTAATGAGGAAATCGATGCAGCAATGTAAATAAAATGCAAGTGACAGCTCTCGATAATAATTAGTACATTAATATTGATAATATTCTCATCAGAGCAGTCGTAACGTAGCTCGACTATATTCGTAACTGAATTCTCAATGTATTGGCACATAATATTCGAATATTCTCTTGCACAATGTTAACAAGTGATGAATATTGTGCGTATTACGTAATTTGGAACATCAATACATACTTAACACTCGATTATATCGAAAATTAAATTTTTCAGTTTGAATACAAATATAATTTTTCCTCAAAATCTATATATCATGATTTCTTTGTAGATGAATATCAGCTCCTTTCAACAAAACAATTAGATCATCGCAGTTTATCTATGGCTATGCGAACCAATGTAATTTTGACGCGTTAGATCATTCCATGAAAGTTCCACATAGTCTCGATTCAATCGCGCAATTCAATCACAGAATTCTATATCAGTTACTTATTGTTCATATCGCATATTGATATTGTAGAATCACTGTTTTTCATTAATGAATAATCGAAAAAATTTATTCAAATATACTGCCATAAATTTTCTGTGAAATCGATCAATCAACTGAACAATCTCATTCAGAGGTGACGTTGTCATTACCCTCCGATGTCTATCATCAATTTTTACTACGTTAAACATTCGCTCGAATCACGATACTCTTTCTGTTTCTTCTTTCACATGGAACATTTTCACATAAAACTTTCAGATGACGTCATCATAATGTGAAACCGCTCTATCTGAAAAGTTATTATCATAGTTGTTTCATTTCACAGCAATGCAGAAGAGCCAATAAAATAAATAAATGACTAGGACTTCAGCGCATATGATTCAAATTTGTAAAATAATTTTGATATTATTATCGTAAGAAGGTCATCTTTGATTCAAATCTAGAAATCCACATTATGCCCAATCATGTGGTCATAATTTATCGAGTGTTTTTTTCTTTTTTTTTCCAACAAATTTGTACACTTTTGTTTTGCATTACGAAAAATTTTGACACAAATTTTCGACCTCATTGTGAAGAAGGACGATTTTTAAAAAATACTTATAATTATAATCGTATAATTTTACGGTATACTTTGTGATCAATGGATATGTCTTAAGCCCTTCACTTTTTTGTTTCCCGGCTGAGGCGTGTTTTGGTGCTTTCAGCACGGTTGATTAATTATAAACATTTTTCCTCAATAATTTGTACTTATTCATTAGTAATAATGGCGTTTCCTTCGACAAAACGACAATTTGTTGCATGTGACCTTTGAATTCAAAATCGGAATACGTTACGAAACCACAAATAAATTTTTGTGTCCACATATTTTGCATCAACATATAGCGTGACATTAGAATAGAGTTTGCATCAATGAAAAAACACAGATTCGTATGAGAATTGACAAACATCTATCGATTGAGTAAAATGGAAAGCATGATACATTTTACGTAAGTCTGTTGTCATGATCGAATGAAATGGAAATGTCACCTCCATGGACTAATATTTCAACCAAATGTCTACAAAACATCCCGATGTCGTACTCAAACTGTATATTATGATACTATATATTCATCGTTGAACATAGAAATATTGACGCCACTAATATTATTATTATTATTATATATATATATACATATATATATATATGTATATATATATATATATGTACACAGTTAAAAATATTAATTTAAAAGAGTTAAAAATATAGTGTGTAATTTCTTTGTGTAATGGAATTATATGAGTTTTCATCCATGGCTTTACACGTATTGTTCTTTGTTCTTTTCATATTTCTTGTCACTAATATCGTTTTCCCAGCATTGTTCAAGACTTTATGGAATTTGAGCACGTTTGATTCCGTAACGAATTTTCTTTAGGCCATGTCACCTTAATCATCTACCCAGATTTTTTGTTCTTTTCTTCCCTTGTGTCTCAACAAGTAATTTACATCACTATTCATCTCCATCGTAGAATTCAGCCACAATCTTCATGATACATAATATAATTCGTACGTTATATACAATCTGTCCAATATTACTATACACTTGAACTAGTCTCTATCTCTCGTAATTGCGGATCGAGATATTCCCTCGGCCACATCAATTATCAACTTTTTGCCTCGTTACATTTCTACACGCGATTCCAAATTTGATAAAATTTCAGTTTATCAGTTGTTAGATGATTAGTATATATTCATTTCGCACTCATAAAATAACAATGAATAGCCAACTATATTGATTTCACATAAATGGATGATACTGGAATGTATCTGATCAATTGATATATCATTTTGGTTAAGCTTACTACGTAAAATTTGTTCCAATTTTTTCAGTCAATTCTTCCATATTCTTTGGATTAAATGCAGTCTTGACAAGTAAACAATTAGAAAACAAAAAAAAAAAAAAACATAAAAAAAACAAATTTCAATTCAATAAAAATCAATGTGATCAAAACGAGACTATTTTTTACTAGATTCTTACTAATTTCCCACGAATTTTCGATGAAAATGATGACCTTCGATTGCGACTTCATTTAATTGTCGTAACGATGTATGAAATCATTCCCTTCGATTGCTCTTAACGTCGAGTACTATCAGAATGTATGCAAGATCACACAAGTGATTGCAATTATATCGTGATTGATGAATAAATTCTTCTGCTATACAACTCTGTCCGACTGTATCTTCTTCCCAGCTAATAATAGATAATGATGATAATAACAATTACATAAATATGAGTAATTGTTGTAGGAAAAGTTACTATTACACTGCCGACTATTTGAGCTTGAAGTGTGATGAAGAACAGACCACCATTTTCATTGAGGCAGTTGATACATTTGTGAGTGCTGTGAGACAACACTCTTCATTGACGATGTCTTCAACTGTTTCTTAAATATTCCGCTTGAGCCACGATGCTGAAGACTTTTGTGCGTTGTCAAAGAGTTTTTAGTACGATAACGACGATTACAAAATTCACACTCATATATAGTGTCTGATTGTTCATGCTTGTCCTGGAAGTGACGCTTTAATGAGTAATAACAGGAGAAGGTACGGCGGCAATAGGGGCATTCCTGAGGCTCATTGATGCCGCCGGCAGTTGGCAGTGGCATCCGGTATACAACAGAGGGAAGCGTCATCGGTGGATGCGTCCCATTGCCCGTACCTGCAATAACATCATAAATGAATAGGCGCCACACAAAATTTTTTCAACATATTCATTCGAATTTTTCCGAAATGAATGTACACATTGTAAATTAATTTATAAAATCATTTAGTAAGTTAACTCAGACGACGGATGCGTCAACCGTCCCATACAACCAACGGGGTGGCAAGCATTGGCATTTATCTGGACTCTCGCTCCAATTACTTATAATATAATAATAATGAATTGTAACGCTCCACGATATGAAAAGAAAAGTTATAATGAAATGAGTGTAATAATATAGAAATTTAGAATGACAGAAATTCAGAGCAAATAAATACCTGTAATTTATGTTTCGTGTTATGAGTTATATCGATTACCAACGTTAATCATGCACATACTGAATATCATAGTTTCTGCATAATTCCACAGAATACTTATGAAGAAACGAATTCGACGCTGTGATGCACCGAATTGCTTCATTTATACATGTTTTCTCTCTTCTCAAGTTTCGTCTAGCACAAATTGTTCATGCAATTCAACACAAATTTATAATACTGCCCATAAGTTTGATTGATACTTAACATGCATGCACAACCAAGCCTTGAAGCCTTTATAACAAACGAAACGAAAAGCTGATGTCAAGGTTAATGAATATGAATGTGTAGTGTAGGGCATTGAATGGGTCACGATAATAGTCATTGGTTCGTTTGTTCGTCAGTTCGTTCGTTCGTTTGTTCATCTGACTAATTATTTTCTCGGTCTCTTATTTAAATTATTAAGATAGTACTCAAAAGAGTGAAGTTTCGGATAACGATTTATATAAGAGAATAGTAATGAACCCTGTGTTCGTCTGGTTATCGCGGATTTCACATATGATCAGGAGCACATCTCATCTACGTCGCGATCATGATACACATTACGAATTTTCATAGTATGAAATTAAGTTATCCTACGACACCCGAGTATCCCTCAGCCACTTCGTGGTGTTGCAACTCACATAAATGCTATTATTTTTAACTTCATGATAGGGGAAATTATTTAATAATGAAATCCCTTGCCAATCTTCCATGTGCAAAGATATAAAAGTATTTACTGACCCGTTCATGCATAAACAAACATGGGAGAACGTCGTGGATATCGATTTGGCTAACACTATCATATTATGATTTTGTGACAGTTTCAGGATTTGGAGCTACAAATGGAAGGTTTATTGATGAGAGAAAAAGTTTCAGGACAAAGTTTGTGAACAATTGGTATTTCAAATAAACAATGAGGATAAACATCAACCCAGGTGGTTAGTCGGTCATGCATCTCCTACAACGTGAAAACTAAAATGGAAAAAAAAATTAGAAATAAACGGAAATGAGATAAAGTAAGATGCAGTAGAGAATGGAGAAATTTGTGAAACAAAAGAACAGCGATGAATAGTTGGAAGAAGAGAAAATATTAAAATTGAGAAAGAAAATGAAAACCGATTAATAGCTTTTGATTTTTCCTTTTTTTTTTGTCGTTGTGCATGACCCTACCTTATCTAAACCTTCAAAAGAACTTAATGTCAATGTCGCCAGGCCTGCTTTTATGATAGGTATAGATATGAGTCATCAGGGAGTTTCGCGAGCAGTATACTCGCTCGCAGATGACGCATCGGTACTCCTCCTGTCGTTCAGCATGTTTGTCGGCCACGTGGCGTTTCAGGGATGCTTTACTGCAAAGCACCTTGCCACACAGTTGGCAGGTGAAAAGCTTCTTCGCTGACGGTGTATTCAGCGAGTTCAAAGTCAGTCCTGGCATGGAGGCGAGCACTGAAACACAACAATGCACCTCATGCAGCACCTCACACTTACCTACACCATGTCTAAATTTTTTGCTTTTTCGTCCTTAGATGATAAGGACGTTCATGTTAGTTATTGCTATTTATTCAATTCAATTCTTCTTCTGTCCACCCTCTACCCAGCGCCCTATCTTCCCCAGATCTCCCTTACGGCTTGATTATAATAATAATAATAATGATTACAATTATAATTATAGTTTTTATAATAGCAATAACAATAGAGGTGCACCAATAATAGTAATAATAATAATAATAATAATAATAATAATAATAATAATAATAATAATAATAATAATAATAATAATAATAATAATAATAATAATAATAATAATAAATATAATATTAATAGATATAATATTAATAATAATAATAATGATAGTAGTACAGGTAGTAATGGTAGCATATGGAATTATCATAGATGATAATACAATAATGGTGAGATTTTGAACACAAAAAATGGGAACGAGAGAAATTTGGCTGAATTGCAATCCATTTCGAAATGAATTCAAATGGTATGAAGAATACATGTGCGGAAATGTGAGAACGGAATAGAACGAAATGTGACCGTATTAAATCTCATTTCCTCCATGAGTATTTCGCGGAATTGTCAATGCCTATCATCAAAAGTCCCTCATTCAACCACAGTGGAATATTGTTTGATGAACGACAATTCAGGTACATTCAGGATGACGAGGGATGTTGTGGAACTGAAGAAAAGTTTTCATCATTCACTACACCTCTTACCGTTACAATGTAATCGTTTCTCAATTCACTCTATTACAGGTCCCGTGAGAATGGCAAAAAAGAAGTGTATTTGTAAGTCTGACGACGCCTGAGATTCTCCCCTAGTGAAACGATTCATTTCCATTGAGAGGTGGTTTTTATCCAATTTCTCGAGTTGTGTCTCATTAAACTGATGCAAAAATACGACTGCAACGATGACAAGGAATTGGAGGACAGAGGTTCTATATAAATGTGTGATATTTGTTCATGATTAAATATATGGGCATTCAACAACGTCTGGCACTATTAATATGGTGAAGAATTTCTACAGAAAACATTATACAAAATCATTTTTTAACAAACAAAAGTCCGTAAAAACAATAATATTAATATGTATAATCACAACAAGAAGTATGATGTAACATAAATAAAAAATGATAAACCGGTGGATGCAAAATAACTGTGATATAACTCTTTTATCTCTCCAAAGAGAACGACCCTATGTCGAGAAAACGCCAACAAAAGACAAAGAAAACATTGAGCATTCTGGGACACGGCTTGAGCATGCAATTCGTGTGTCATATTATCGCGTGATGTATTATCGCTGCACTCTCCATAGTAATTCAGAGATCTGTTTCCATTCATATGTTTTTCTCGTCATTACGGTTTTGTATATCAGAATATTCTGATATATTCATCATACTTTCATTGTTACATTATCTACAATTTTTTCAGATGTACAATAGTAATACTATTGATTCATGTGAACAAAAAAAATGGAACATTGCGTCATACTAGAGTATTTATGAACGATATGATCGAAATGATTAAGGTAGTGTTGAGTGATCAATGTAGCATTGAATTTAGTTCCCTTATATTGCCAAACTTTGCTTCATTCTCTGCTTGTGTTTATCATATTCATATTCATTTGAAGAAAAATAAAAGTCAGAAATACCGCGACACATCATTAGGATTTTATGACTGACATTGTAATTACGAACACTAACTCGATGAATAAACCCCAAAATATGGAACAATGAAACCGAACTTACCTTACAACTGAAACAATATTTCACAACTCCACTATATGCTAAATATTATTATATAAATAATATTCTCCTATAAAGCAAAATAATTTACGTTTCGGTTGAATCACGGTGATCGTAATGGATAGTCAATTTCGAATTTGATTTGAATGTGGAATGAAAACCATGGAATTCGTTGAACAAAACATTTCATACAAACAATACATTTTAAATTGTGTAAGAATGATAATATATTGAGATGCGATCGATATGGCTTAAAAGAAATTGATAATGATAAGAATTGTTCATCAATAATAAATATATTTCATAACCAGAACACCGTGGCAAATAACAAATAATAAGTAAGCAGTATAAACTTAGTTGCGTCTCTGAACATGTGTATAACTAGATACTCGTGTTGGATTCCTTGATCATGATTGATTGAACATAATTTTCGCATAAGCTGTAATGGAGGGAACGAATTGTGTTCACTTTTGACGGTGTAAATGTACAAATTCATATTTCATGAATATTGTTCATATTATTATAGAAATATTTCAATGAACTTCATCTGTCATCGTAGTTTGTTTATAATTCCACTTTTTTTTTAATTATCCTTATTATTTTCATCGCCCAAGTACTCTTATCCGCTTACCCTTCAACTTAAATGGAGACAATAGTAATAGTAGTCATAATAATATTAATAACACTAATAATAGTAATCATCAAAATAATTATTATGATAATAAAAATAAAAAATAATAATAATAATAATAATAATAATAATAATAATAATAATAATAATAATAATAATAATGGTAATAATAATAATAATTATTATTATTATATACGTGAGCCAATTGTAGAATATATGAATGTAGTTATCCGGCGAACAAGCGATGTAGTGATATTTGTTGTATTTTTTGTTTGCATATATCAGCAGCATTCTTATTACATAGTCCAATAAATCATCATTATGTAGAAAAGCGAGAGCGGAGGGAGAAGGGAAATGTGTTTCGTATTTGTATCATCTTAAATTCGTGCTATGTGTGCAATCATTACATCTATTGTTGAAGACGTGAAATAAAATAAAGGCAATTGTTTCGAATTTCATATTTGTGAAACTGATTTTCATAGTTTAACACTGAGTCAAATGTCTTTTCAATTGATTGCGGAGTGGATCATATATTGCGGTTGTCAAGTTTCTCGCAGACCTCATAATTTGTTCACTCATTGTGCACCCTGTCCTATTATATGCGCTACTTCTTTCTTTTCTTTTTTATGTCAGGACGTTTCATTTATTGATTTTTCCTTGTCGTTTAAAACTTAATCATTAGGTACTTCTAATTAGGAGTTTGGTAACATCAGTCGAATATAAACAAAAAATCAGTCCAACGAAATTGACTAATCAAAAAAATAATGTGAATGAGTCCGATTCAGTCAGTGTTCGGGTGTCACGTTTATATTTCTCGCGCCGATTGTCAAATCAACAATGAATAAATTAGAATTACTCGTGACCCTTGTCCCGGTTTCAGTCTTTTTTCTTCTCTTTATAACAACACAACATTTCTCTCGTAACACCATACCAATCAAAAAAAAAAAATTTTCGTATTCACGAGGGCAAAATAAAATTTTTACATTGGTCAACAACGAAACGTGAACCGGTAATAAGTCCGGAAGACATGGAAAAGGAACCAAACGATATTCTGAATGAATTTTCACGAGTATGTATCGATATGCACTGAAATATTCCATTCGATACAAATTAATTTCAATAATAATTTATTATTCTCATAGAATGTCGTTCCACATCGGAATGACAAAATATCCGCGTATTTGGCAATTTTTTTGTTTACAGTAGTCGCAAGTTAATTTCCTGTACAAACTACTTTTTAAATATTAATCAATAAAATCAATATCAGTCCTTTCAGCTTTGACTATTATAAAATTGTTATTTTTTATCCTCATAATTTAAAGCTTGATTCTTCGTTTTTGCTCTTTGTTTCCCTAAATATCATTCTAATCTGGTTTTTAATTAATCATCAGCGTCTTGTGTTCAGTTCCAATACTACATGACGAGCACATACTTTCGTAATCCAATTCACCGAACGTATATCTATAAATTGTATGCAAAATTTAAAAGATTCGCATATTGCTAGAATCAAAACCTTCCTTTTTTACTATATGCTCGTCCAAGTCATGAATTCACCATAATGTCGGGTATGTTCAATTTAGGAACTAACTTATCAAAGCCTATCCATAATACGCGTGTTCACATGTGTATATCTATCTATCGTGTACGCAGATATATTTATGCATAAATATCGGTACTTCCCATTTTTTTAAACTGTCACATTGACTTTGATAGACTATTCGCCATGACAGATAATATTCATGCCCGTTTCTTTATACTCATCTAATTCTCAGAGCTGTTGTTTTCAATATTCTAAATACTCTCTATTACGTCTTCGGTCGATAAAGTTTATGAATAATTCATCATCGGTGAATAGTACGATGTTGTAATTTATACTTTCGGTTACGGTTCTCATTTTCAAATTGTGTCAAAAACTGATATTTGTGAGAAAATATGAAAGTAAATATAGTATAATTTCACTACCATCGTGATATTAAACATATTCAATTTTATCAATCAGACAAATTCGCATGAATTATCAGAAGATGGAATTCGAAAATTAGCAACACAGCTAAGAACCAGTTTGTCCCATATGTTTGCATAACATAATTCGATATCAATAATGAAAGTTCAATAAACTTCACGCGGTCATAACCATAAAATAAGGTACTCATGTAAAGATCGACATATGTGAAACTAAATAAATGCACATTTATAAAGATACATAATTTAAAGCATATTTTGTGTTGTTTTTTTCCCCCTTTTTTGGAATGAATATATTAAAATGGGATATATACTATTCATTGGCCTGTACAATATCTTCATTCGACAATCTTCGCAACTACGCAGCAATGTATATATAAACAAAAATTACAATTGTCGATTTCCACTTTCCTCCTTCCGATTGCAGCCGAAAAACTATCCCAATCTGTATTATTATGATCCCCAAGATTATTCATCGTTCTCCCAGTTCATTCAGAAATGTTATTGAATTTATATGCACTCATTTTATACCTAAAATTTCACTCGGTTAAACTTTCCAAGCGCGTGTAATCTTCACGTTTGTTTGCTCGTTCGTTCGTTCATTTCTCGGTTCATTTTTTGTAGTCACACAGTCTCCTCACAGGTAAATGTCTATTCCTAAAGTTAATTGGACAATAGTGCCTTCGACACTCGTTGGTATTTTTCATATAAACAAGCCACTGCCATCAAAGTTCATATCGCAATTCAGAATTATTCTATGACCATTTCAGTTTTGAGTATCCACGGGGCTACATTCAGGAATAGTCGAATCCTATGCATTCATAACATTTCAATCTCAAAACATAGACTTACAGTCAATTTAATTTGTAGCTCTGGCCAAATTGATGCTTCTACAGATCTTATTTCATGACATTCTCCGTTTGCATTTTCGGAAGCACTAATAAGAAAATAGATTCTTTTTCTCTTCCAAACAACGTTTAACTGTTATTATTCGAAAGCTCAATCGGTGTTTAGTTGACAGTCTCGCAAGAAATTATTAAGATCTTGAGGAAGAAAAAATACTACAAAACAAATTAACATCGGGAATAGTAGACTGACTACACATAAGATATCATCATCCGATTACTGAGTAAAATTCGAATCAGCCTATCACCTATAATATGGTCATCTACATGCCATGCATTGGCCGCAGTAATATTCTCTATTTTTGTCTGCGATGATAAATGCTCTTGTGATTGTTCAAGCTATTGAGCGTCCGGAACACTTTATTACACATTACGCAGAGTGCACTGTTCAGGGGCTGGAAATGTTGTTGCTCTTTGTGTCGCTTCAATGTCAGCTTCGTTGATAAAGTTTTTCCACAAACATCACAAGTATAGCAAACTCCGGGCGATAATAAACTATTACTCAACGGATGGGACAATCGCATCGCAAGAATCGCTGATGGCAAACCTTTTATAATTAATAGTCGTTTACGATGTACGGAATGCCATTTGGCAATTATATGACCACAAATCCAATGATTAATGACAACCCACGACAAACATAAATATTAGAGAAATATTTCAGAATACCATTTAAAACAAATCATTCATATACGATATGAATGTAGTGCAAGAAATTTTTTTCCATAAATAATAACCAATTCGTATGTTCCGCACAGAACGCCATGATTACAGGAAATTGAAAAAAAAAAATTAAAAAAAAAACAAACAAACAAAACAAGCAAATAAAAGTGTATAGTAGAATGATATATAAAAATTAACAAAAACCAAGCACCGTTACAATGATCCCAATAATAATAGAAAAAAAAAAAAATCCGTTACGAACCAATTGCCGTGGAGGAGTCGGACACACAGAGAGAGCCACGTGTGGATGGAACCCCAGCGAAAATCCGTTCATGAAGGTAGTAGTAGGTACACACAGAACAATGACGAACCAGAGCACGCATAGCCGAGCGGGCGGGACCGGGAACAAACAAGAACAAAGATACGACTGCCATTAATATTGTGGTCACATTAGTAACGATGTCGGATATGTCTATAAACATAGGGCAATGATCGTGTATCACCGGGTAAGAGAAAGAATACGTGGGGCAAGGAGCAAAAGAAGGGCATAAAAAAACCAATTTACAATTTCGTGGGGAGTTTATTAGTTCCATTCTAAATTCATATTCGCAACTAGCTTTTAAAATTGCGGGAATTACTCTTTCATCCTATTTTCACTTGGACTTATTTACATTTTCTGTTTTGATTGCAATGTAGATAATTAGTATAGCTAATACTCAAGACGGTACGATGGATATTTCGAGAAAAGATTCTCTATTGTGTTGCATAATCAGAGAACAACGCTCGAGGGCTCTGGTTTGTCATTGATCATGATAATGTTATCCGCGTATTAACAACACGTTGTCACGTTTGAAATGATAAACGTTGTGAAGTCTTGTGTTCACATGAATAGCGAAATGTTAGTTACCCCCCACCCCATATCTAATATTCATATTCATTTCATTGTGGAGAACGCCTTGTTCAGCGATATGATATTTGCAGGAGATTTATCGTTTAAGTATACTGAATCCATAAAATCGAGTATTAATTTGCGTATCAATACTCTCCATTATAACATTTTTGACTTTTTCTTCATTGAGTAATGATGTGTCACCGACACTGCTATGCATATATATAAGCCACGACTTCCAGAATACACCGAAAAGTTTTAGCAATGACGGAGATGAACTTTTCTACGTTAAGAAGTTGCGGTAGATTTGCAGACAGAAAGCATATTCGAATGAATAATAAAGTTTCATCAAATATACCATTTTCAATGCTTTCCCGACGCGTGAATAAGTCCTATAAGGTAAATTATATTCTAAGACTTCGTCGCATATCTAACGTCTGTAATTTGTGATAATTTGATCACTTTTTCATGCAATTGAATATATATCCATGTAGTATTGGGACATGAATTCAGCGTAATACTATATAAAAGATGAAGTAAAAAAATTTTATGAGTGTATATTAGTGGCAAACACATCCGCATCTCATGTGAACATGGATGATTTACAGTACAGAGAGGGCAAGGCTGCTTTGCAATCATCTTCCATTACAGAGCGGGAACGGGCCGTGAATTTTTCCAATATTATATTTGCCACACGGATAATGAGTTCCACAAATAATTACCTCTGAGAAAACACGGGAGAGTGAGTGTCATTTGGAGATTCACTGAATGTGCGGATTGAATCCGAAAGCCATCGCATTCGTGTACAAAGAAGTTCTATATACATATGCATATATATGTACATAGAATATTTGAGTAAGAATAGTATGTAATTATTCTATTTATACATCGATATTATGATTCATCTTTAGACATGTAAACGTAAATGCTGTACGACAACTGATGACTTTGTAGTATTGACGGGATCTGCGAATATCCTTGCATCATTTTCGCCACAATATTTATATAACATCTCTTCACATAGTTGAAAAGTCACTTTTTTTCCTGGTTTTTTCCTTTTGCCTTATCTCTACACACATAAAGCAATTTATCGAAATCAAATAAGGTTTTACCATAACACAAAAGAATCTCGCAATGGAAAAATATTCAAAGATTCATTAACTAGGTCAGATTTTCGTGGATAATGACGAGTAACCACATCGTATCATAGTATATATAAGTTTAAGCACACAAATGAGGTAGAAGAAAGGTTGAGACAGGAACGTGAAGCGAATTAGAATTTGTATAAATCCTGATTTATACTCCTGTAAGACAATCCACTCAGTCTATTGCATGACAACAACTTAAAATCTAGAGTAATAATCATAACAATATGCATATAAAATATAAACGTTTAATCAATATATTTCCAACAAGATATTCATACCAATATTTCTACCAAATAAATTAAGTACCTAGAAACTCTTTTATAGAATCAATCTATAATTTATAAAATAGAAAGTATTTTATTCTGTTGATGATGATATTGAATAAATTCGAATGCTTGCATTCGGTGGTTTCTGGGCCTGGCATTCAACGTAATATATCTGCAAGGCCACTAAAATATAAATCTAATGAAAAATATGTTCATCCATCTACAATACAGAGCATGTATATAGCAATATACAGGGGTTTGTAAACATCCTGCTTTTTTTTCAATAATCATTATCATCATCCACTATTTTGGGTTCATTTAGTTATTATAACTTGTGAACAACTATTGTACTTGTAGCAATTTATCAGGATTCAATTTGGCACAATCGATATGGTGTATGCAAAATATATATTTATATTTGACCCAACGCGTCATACTATGTTCCGAAAATTCGTTCTGATTCAAGTGTGTTGCAAAAAGTGTAACATTCGCAGTAAAGCGTCTGGGTTTCTTTTAACCAACTTTCAAGGACGTTATATTATTACATAAAAAACAGACCACACTTAGAAGTGTGTTGGAAGTAGTATCAACACCAAAAATAGGCATGACACAGGCTTTCGAGTAAACCAAGTTCTTTGTGTTATAACTATTGCAACAAAAGATTCATTCTTATTTTAGAGCCTCAATTTAATAGAAATAGAAATAAAAACGCAACTTACAATTTCATTAATCAGAGCTTGATGAATAAATAATTCACAAATTTTTAATTGCCCGTTTAACTTAATAAGTGAATTTATTCATTACACCCGAATAATATAACTCATTGATCCTCTGATGACTACGAATATACAATCTTGGTGACTCTATACAAGTCGATGAGTAATCAGTTCCAATCATTAAATGTATCTCCTAACATCGAGCCTGCATTGCTCACCCCCTGTATGATTAACGAATTATTGAACATCGAATTTTCTCGATTTTACAATTTCACTACTGAAACCTTCAACTAATGAACATTCTTAGTCCAAGGCACAAAGACAGTATCGTCAATAGCAATTCCTTTAAAATGAATCAATGATAGTTGATAATTTTCACGCACAATGAATAATGAACAAACGGAATCAGCCCATTTGTTGATATTGCTGTTGTTGAGAATAAGATTTATCCTGCAATTCACGTTGTTGCGGCTGCTGAAGTTCCTCATCCTTCCGCTGCTGCTCAATTTTCCCATATTGGCGATGATAGATACTTTTGTGATTTCTCAGACTGTTGAGGCTAGAGTACACCCGTTTGCAGATATTACAGATCGGTTCCTTGCTAGGCCGAGTGTGAACATTCTGTATGTGCCGCTTCAATCGTGTCAGGGAGGTTAGATTTTTGTTACAAGGCTCACATCGAAACTCATCAGTCGCGCTACTGCCGGCCATCAGACCTGGCGGCAGAACCAGACACACGGTTACTTTTTTATTTTATCTTTTCCTTCATAAGCCCACCGTTTCAATATGAGCATCGCGCAAAGGCACTCCTCCTCCTCGTCTCTATGCGTCACATGTCTTTATTATTATTATTATCATCATCATCATCATCATCATCATCATCATCATATCTGCTCGTGCCTTTCAACTTTATTCATCTCGCCATCACCACGACAAGCCGTGCTCAAATACAATTTTTATAGTTTGGCGTGATTGTATCGTGTTTTATTTTTAAATAATCAAATGGCACAATTCTATTGAATTGGTGTTGAGATTGTTAGATGAGTATATCATGCTATAGAGTTCATGATGTACATGATTTCATTCTTGGAAAACTGGTTTTAACAATTAATAACTGGAATATCAACATGTAATTCTGCTTGAGAATATCATGAATTGTGATGTGAACCTTCAAATATTCTTGCGGAATTCGTGATTGAACACTCCCATGTCGTTTTTTTTTCTTTTTCCAAGTGAAGACGATGAAAAGTTTGCAATATTATTAGTATATTGTGTAATTGAAAATTCCAATTTTATCCACAATTAATTAGCGTGGGTTTATGGACTGTTCCATTGATAAAAAGCTTTTTTATTATTGTTCGTACGTATATATTCAGCGTATAGTGAAAGTGGAAGCGATCAAAGAAATTCTATAATAATCCGGAGTGAACGCCGTTAATGTTGAAAACACCAGGTGTAGATTTGTGTATGTACAAATATATATATATATATAAATGAAAATGCAAATTATTTACAGCATGATAGTAAAGTAGACTTAATGATGTATGTAGATACATAAATACTATATATATATACATATACAAGTGTGAATCGTCTTAATAAAGTGTTGCATTGTAAGTAGCACATATTGTTAACCCCAGTGAACAGTGACTTGTTTCAGAAGCCACATGTTCCCATTCTTTTATGAAAAATAACTATCTCGCAATTACAGTTGTATCAGTGAAAATAATAGAATTGTACCGCCAAAATTAGCATCTGCAAGTAGATAAGGAATAATTCTCAGTCCTTCTGCTACATAACGTTGCGAAACGAAAAAAAAAAAAGAAAAGAATCACCTTTTTCGAATCGTTATTGTTTCTCCAGGGTATCAATATATGCGTTTCCATGAGTGAATAAAATCATTTCGAGATTCCGTTATGAGGTTCTACCAACGTGGTTATTTCCCATATAAAAAAACTGATAGCGTAATTATATTCCTGGGCGCCCCACCTTAATTTATCGTCTCACCCATGTTCTATATTTTATTCCGGATCATTCCTAGTCATACGAGAATATGAAGGTCATGTTTGTTAGATAGAGGAATGTTTTTCGAAAATATATATATCAGGATGTTTGAAGATGGGGAAAAAAATTTTTTTTCCCCATTCAAATAGATTCGAAAATTATGGTCAAGTCACAGAAGACGTCAGTAGAAATATGAGTAATTCATTATCAATATTCGAAATGCGACTAATCGTAATACACTATTCTCCATTTATTTCACATGAGAAAGATCTCATTGGCTTTTTATGAATTGCACAGCGGGTCAACATTCTAAGATATGCAAGATATATTATTATGAAAAATTGAATACTCAGGAGCCGGTGTCAGTCATAATGTCTTAAAACTATCCGTTCTGAAGTTACAACTTATCAAAGTTCATTATACACCAAATTCAATCTTTTTTTTCAATATTATAGTGAGACTATCGGCATCCAACCAATTTACAGAGGACTTTCATTGTAGAACAATAAGTTCAATATTAACGCATGCCGAATGACAATTGAGAACTACTTCAATGACGCCATTTTCTGTCAAGTTTCCGTAGAGTTTTCAAAACTTGAAGCTGTTCGAATGAGTATAATTGAGGAATCAATCATGTGAAATGATATGTCTCCTTATATCAATTCTATGTGAATATAAATACGAATAAATATTGAACCATTCTTTTGAACCACAACTCATTCTCTCAAGGCATATAATTTTTAATTATTTCAAGCACGGCTGGTCTTTAAAGATCAATTCGTAGTGGTATTGATGCTTTACGAGAACGGTTCTCTGCAGTTTTTCGAGATCACTGATAGTTTCACTGCAATATTGGAAAAATAATAGATTGGTTTACATATATATGATAGAAATTTTCCCACGTTTGATGAATGGATGATAGAAAAATGGGATGAATTGCATCTACATATTTATGTTTAGAACTCATACTTTCGCAGACTTTTGCTGTGACCTAACTGAGGGTTTTCAATCTATTTGAAACTCCAAGAAAATAAATTCGAAAAAAAGCTGAACTCTCATTTCAATTCATAAATACGTATCACTATACTGTGCATTGTAAAATACAGATCATTGTGTGTGCTACATGGAGAGATGATTTCATTCAGTTCAGCAACGCAATAAAGATAATGTGTCACATAACTCTACGATGGATAACATATATTACGGTTTCATAACACAGAAAATTTTACAATGCGCGATTCATTATAGAATTTTGGTTAATGCGAGAATTTTTCTATATCACACATCTGATAGGTAATTCCATCAATGCATGTCGTCTCATGTTCTTTCCGTTCCTTTCGTCCGTGATATTGACTTTTGTGACTAATGAGACTGTTCCTTGACTTATAACTTCTTCCACATTGATCACAAGAGAGTGATTGGGGTACATAGAAATGAGTGTCCGCAAGATGTCGCTGAAGTGACCAAGCTCTCGAGAAGCTTTTTTGACAAAAATTACAGTATGCTCCAGTCCCTTGGCGCATCGGAATTTCTATTGATTGATAATTCTTTTCCCGATTCGTTCCACATATCCTTGGCAAAGCTAACGTCGGCTTAATATTCATGATTCCTTTTGTAATTTTTCCATCCTTACCATCAATGTCTAATTCAATCGAGTTATTTTTGCTCGATGAAAGCGAATTTTGAACGGTCAAATCCTTGTCAAGAGAATTATTTGTTACTTTTTCTATCAAACATGTCTCGAGTATTCCGATATTTTCATTATTCGGTGATATGGGTTCAGCTTTAAGTACAATGTGTTCGCTGATATCATCAAGCAGTTCAATGATTGGAAAATTATTTGCTGGCACGTGTAGACACGTTGACGATGAACATCCTACCGCTCTGTTGTATGCTGGTTGATTTTCATACGCTCCTGTGGCAGACCGCCAGCCCCCATCCTCCCCAACAACCTCCCGGTCTGTAACCAAAGAGGAGGGGGGGCTGAGTCCATTCTCGCAAATCTTTGTATTTAATGTAAGTCAAAAGTGTAAGTATGGGTATCAACATGTAGTTAGTTCTTGGTAAACAGATACAAGATACAAACATGATGTAAGAGCAAGTGGATAAAATAATTGGTACGGGAGAACAATTAAGGGCAGATGTGATTTGGGAACAAGTTTGATTGTTGTAATTGCAATATGAATGAGGGAATATATTATTTCGTGACATCGATACTGTGTTTCATCGACTGCACTTTCATTTGCTTAAATCATCAATGATCAAAAAATGTTAAAGAAGATAACGACCATACAGACAGAACGAAGCGTTCAATGGGGAAAAAAGAGGCGGAAAATCCATCTCTTATATAGATGCAGTCTCGATTCAATGGAACAAACATGTCTACGTTAGCTGTGATTATACGTGGGATTACGCTGGTGATAGTATCTACATCTAAGAGTGAGACACCTGATACAAACTACAAAAGACGATACGAAATATTACATTAGAAGAAAGGAAACGCCCACGTAATGACGACCAGTTAGTTGTTATGCTTCAGCTGAATTAATTACACGTATCAATTTATTCCCTATAGAAATCATATATACTTGGACGAGAATAACGCCTAAATTTTTCTTTGAAAACACACTCAATTATAGTGTAAATAGCATATGCTAAAATATGCGGGTTGATGCCTTACAGCCTGGCATCCACTGCAACGCGATTTTCGAAAAGTCTCGTTGATTAATAAATATCTAATTGTGTTTATTACTATGATCAAATTCATAAAATCTGCATGCAAAGTATTTGTATTGAAATAGTTTCTCAATGAAATGACTTATGTTCTAAGCTATAGCTTTATAAACAGATTCTCACTAACATAAAATTTTTGTTATTCTTAGTACGTTGAAGATCTAACAATATCTGATGCGATTCATACAAAAGGATGAGAAACAATGTTAATATGAAATATTGATAGATTGCGATCATTTTTTTTTCTATTCAAAATGGTTAAATTCAAAAGTGTTAAATCAAAAATGTATATGCACGTTGTGCAAGTTGTGCATTATAAACCGAGACAGAGCAACCCAACTACACATAACGAAATACAGTTGTGACATTGTGCCTGTGATTTCAATCCCACCTTTGGTCATATTCTTCGAAGTTTTCGACGCATCGAAGAAGCTGACACTTCTCATTCTCAATATTCTCTCATCCATTATTGTGCAGTATATGTTTATAAGTCGATTCAAAGCTCATTATTGAGAATATGTGGTCAAGAATATTTTCTGGCAAAAGATGACCAAAATGACCAGATATCGTCGACCGGGCATTCTGCCACAATTAATGTAGGAAAATAGAATTCATGTTTCAATTATCATTATATTGAGATAAAAAATTGAGAATACCTAATCACTCACGAGAACATCCAAACCGTGACTATATGAAGGTATAATGAACAATAATTTTTATTTCTTCTTTCATTATTAATCAATATATATCCCGTTATTATTCATCTTTGCATAACAGCATAACAGCCGTAATGAACGATAAATGAAGTGACATCAAATTAATAAAATAACGACAGTGGACAAAATAAACGAAAAAAATGTTTCATGCCACAAGAAACATTTATTTCTGTCAGATAACGTTATAAAGTGTATCTTGCCGAGCCATGCTCTATTTTTGCGGAGATTGCAGTCGTTCCAGAGGATTCTACACAGCGAAAAGTCAGATAGATTAATTCTATCAACTGTATGTGTAGAGCAAATAAAATAACCGAATCATGTAAACTACAAGGAAAGTAGAATATACCATCGTCTATGGCAAGAGTATTGATGAATATCAATATCTTTTGATAAACGATACAATGGAAACAATGAAATGAAGGAGCATCCTGACAACTTTTCCTCTTGTTTTTACAGTTGCACAATCGGGACGTATAGGATTATCATGGCATCACGATACAGCACAGCGACCCTCGATATCACGTTTCCAAGTTTGAAACAGTGGCAAATATTCCCAGATAAAAATTTCACTGCCGACTTTTATAACCGCACAATCAAGTTCTGGACAAACGCAACATATTCCTACAAATTCTTATGCACGCGCACATGGAAACACATACGTCCGCGTGTGTGTATATATATATATATATATATATATATACATATGTGTGTGCGTGTGTGTGTGTGCACATTCGTATCTATATGAGTATATTTGACACAATTCTTTACAATTATCTCATCGTTATATGATTGCGTGCAAAAACATATCGACACTTCAAATATTTAACGATCCAGTAAACGGACGGGATACAAAAAAAATTGCAATAATTTATTCAGTCCATGCTCTCCATTCCGAACCTGAACAAAGTATTGGATGGCAACAGAGCCAATTCAGTGTGCCTAATAATTCAACATTTAATGGTTGAACGCAGATGACGTACCAAGGCCGTGATATTATTATTTGCGGGCAAATATATTATGTTTAGTTGGCAACGTTTCGATGCAGATAGAGAGACCTTGAATTTCGCGGATAACATCTGCCTCCTTATCAACGCCCCCTGATAACTTCGTTCAGTACTAACCTAGCATAAGCCAGACGTTCAAATATTAATCGACGGGCCAGGCCGCACCTGAATTTGCTCAGTGTCTCGATTTACCGCTATCTTTGTCTTTGTTTCATTTTTCCTCTTAGTTAAATCCGCATCTTTTATTTTTGTTACGACAAATTCTTTATCTTTCCTATAGAGGATAATTTCAAGTCACCCGAGACATGCCTACATTAATTCAATTTTCAATCACCATTTCACACATCACAATACATATATATATATATATATATATATATATTAATATTTCAGCGACAGCCTCCATCCCTACATAGCCAAATGAATATTGGGTTATACACATTGATCATTTGAATAACCACCTTCATGTTGCATTATTATATTATATTTATTACGATATTTTTTCCACCGCACAAGTCCAGATTATCGAGTATTATAATATAGCGGTGAAAGGATTCATGTATAGCAACAGCATTGTACAAATGATAATGTAAACAAACCCACCCTATAATCGTTGCCTCAATAGCAGTGCAGTTTTCAACAGTGAAATTACTTTTAATATTGCGCAATACAAGATGACATTAAACGAAAAAAATTATAGGGCAAGTGGAACGCCAAGTCAATGAATAATCGTCGCCCCCCCCCCCCCCCCCCCTCTCCGCCTCTCCTCGTGCGTAATAAATTTGGGAATTGGAAGTATTAACAACTATGAGATTATTCATAAATTCCCAACTATCGAAGGTTATGACACAGTAACAAGTTTTTCAATCATTGCTTAGTTACTGTGACCGTGATAAGTTGAGAGTGGATTTTTAACCATTCCCTGTTTTTCACCTAGTCGCATCAGTTTGATAAGAGTACAAATGATAGTATTGAGACCGATATGTAACAGGTGTGATAAATCATTCATATTGGATAATAGATATGTACTGGTGCACCCTCATTTATTGCGATTCATATTGTAACGAATAGATTGTAACAGTGAAAAGGGGCTCGAACTTTTGTTCAATGATCGTAATGTCAATTATTCTGTTGATGGAATGCTAATATAAAATGTTGCTGCGACCTCAAACTTCAGTAATAGTTTCATGTTCAAAATAATTTTATATATATCAACAGTAACAGCATACCATCGAGATGTAACTCATAAGCTCATTTCTGTGTTCAGAATTGTACAGTGATGCCAAACTCGAGATCCACATTCCTCACAATCAACACAAATTGGAATGATAATGCAAACTTGGTGGTTGAATATCTATTGCAGAATACGTGTGATAATATTTTTTTTCAGCGAAAAATTTAATCTGATTTGAGATTTGATGCTACCTAGTAGACATGAAAATAGTGGGGATGACCTTGATCGCATTAAATGAACGCAAAAATACAAAAGCCTCGATCATTCAGAATAACACTTGAAATGTCCTAAAGGTGAGACAGAGAAAATTTCCTACCGTTCCTATTTTTATCCTTTTCTTTCCAGCGTGCGGAGGGACTCCAGATTTTTCGCCCTCTTCAGCCGCCCCCCCCCCCCCCCCCCCCCCCCCCCACACGATGTCACCATCTACCTCTGTTATTTGTCTTCACCCTCTGGTGGAAGAGGTGCACTTCGTTATGTTCCCCTTGAGCGCGATCAGGGCAACTTGAGGTAATTTCACTAAAACGATTGTTTCTTTCCCAAAATACATACGTCAGTATTCACGCGGAATGTAATTTCATGACTCGTGTTTTAGTTGCAGATATAAAAATTTGAATAAAGAAAGGAGGATAGAAAAAAGTTATGAAATTATGAAATTGCGTGTGATGTCTTCGAAAACGCCCAATGGATAAGTACATAGTTTTTTTGTTTTTCGTTCGTTTTCAAACCACCAAGTTCCGTAAAATTCACATATTGTCAATGAAACTCATGAAACGCAGAATGTAAGCGACTTGTGATGAATTTTGTATGATAAACATAATGATGATTCCAATGACTTTGAAAACGCATGCCAATGAGAAGAGGAATTTAATCGTCAAAGCAGACAAAAGTGCTCTTTCACCATAACCAATATGCTTTCCAACTCTGTCGTCTTTGTTCAAATTTTGTGTTTTCATGATTTGTTAGTTTGGTATGACTGCACAAGTCTATATTTGATCAAAACACCATATAATTAACATTGATAGGGCATGACTCCATACCTGCCAACTGCCATACAGCTGGCCCTCAATAGAAGAGCAAGAAAATAGAAGTGTTTAGCAAATAGTGCCCTTGAAAAAAATCAAAAGAATGCCACAAAAAATGAGTTCAATTGTGCTCTTTCGTTTTTCTTTTTCTTGCATTCCCTTTTCCATTCTTCACTTGTCTTCTTTCTGTTTTTCTTTCATCACTTTTTACCTCGATGTGACACACGTAATAACGAGGAGGAAAAGTCTCTAAATCTTTCGCTACACTATACATTTATTCTTGTGATTTCAGTAGGGCGGATATGAATAAATAAATAATTATATGCACATATGAATCTAATTTTTTGTCTTTCTTACCTTGTGAAGTGCCAGCAAGGTCCGGTGTTTGAAGCCCATGACTTCCTAACCCTGGAAATTTGACTATAATTAAAATGGAGCGAACATAGCCCACCTAGCAGATACAAACGACAACGGACCTATACGCAATTCCACAATTATTATGACAAATGTATACAAAAAAATATATGTCGAGCACAAGAGATCGAGCAGAGTGAATGCGTGTTCAATGAAAATTAAATAAGTATATGTGCTTTACACTTGAGCAGACTCAAACTCGAACGAACGAATGATGCGAATCATATTTGGAAATGTGGAAAAATAAAATTGATTCGTGCGTACAGGACCGTCAGATAAGAAATGGTTATTAATACCTGATAAAGGGTTATGATCAGTAGTTAATGCCGCCATACTGAAATTGAAACTCCCTGGTGTCGACGTGAACAATTTATTTTCTGCTAAATAATTTGGTGTTGATGGATGTTCAGGCTCAGGATCATGTTCATTACTGCTGGCAGATGCCGGTGGTCTGTCAGAGGCTGCAGCGCCAGAATCAGATGAATCTTCGTTGTTTCCACCACCATTCCCGCCACCATTCCCACCAGTGAGTTCAAGCGGTTCGCATTTTATATTTTGCTCTATTCGACTGTTCTCATCATGTAAACCATTACCCTCAACTTTGGTTAATAAGTGATTTTTCACCATTGAAAAATCTGTAGGTGTTGCATCATTATTGTTAAGTGGTGGTGATGGTACACGGCATCTTTTTATATCATCATGCTCATCAGGTGTGCGCCTCTCATTTCTGCGTATTTGTGCACGACGCAATAATTGCTGTACAGTTGTGGGCGTTGGAGCTACCGATGTTGGAGGAGAACTACCCCTCGGAAAACTTTCGTCTGATAACTTATCGTGTGGTGGGACATGATTCGTACGTGCGGCCAATGCACGCACCTGTGACAGCTAAATACAAAACAAGACGAAGAGACTCATTTTTCATGAATATCGATATATATAGCAGCGCAGTTGACAAGGTTTCGGCTAACAAGGTTCATTATCATTGTTTACTTTGACCTATGACAATTTTAGGTGTTTCAAGATTAAGCATAAACTGCTCTACTGTATTGTGATAATGACAGAAAGTGACAGGAGAATGGGATGGAAAAGAAAATTGATTCAACAATTATGTCAGTTATATAAATGAAGGTAATGGGAATTCATTCAAATGTTACGCATCAAAATATAGTATGAATAATGAAAATCATATTCATTATTGCAGCGCTACACCCGATATATTGATAAGAAAGTGCCGGTTTTCCTTCCTTTTTTTCATACCTCATCGCGCTCATTTGTATCCGTCTGTTGAGTAAGTCCTGACACTCTCAATACTTCAGCAGTTTTCAAAAAACTACTCAGTGACCGTTGATGTACGTTGACTTCACCATGATAAATGAACTCAACTAATGCGTGCAAATCACTGAATGCCACGTCCTGAAGGACTATCACCGGATGTTTGCATGGTGTGCTCTGCAAAATTTAAATAGATATTCCGCCTTGACTCAAATGAACTATACACAAAAAACAAATGCAATGAAAATTATACGATTATATTATTAATATTACTAACTATTGTGATGCTAGTGTCGTTGGTATACTTTATGATTGTCAAATTTCCATTTAGCTTACATGTATATTTCATGTATGCAATATAATACAAACCTTGAGTAATTCGCGGAAATATGGGCTGCAGGCGGAGAGTACAACACGATGCGCTTTGAGACTCTTGCCATCGCAAGCGAGTGTTACGTCCACAAAGTCCTCGTCGTCACGTAGATTTTCAAATGCCGACGTTATACTGCTCTGGTAATTGTTCCATCGCAGACAAAAATGTTGTGTATCTACCATTGTAATATCAATTCGCCTATGACAAACAATAGAACGATACATGAAATTTTCGTATTCCGAAATAGGTATTGAACGGAACAAGTGCTATGCAAATATATATATTTAAATATATTGTTTTATGTGTTTTCAATTTGATTGATTGCCACCTCTCATGATCAATTTTTTTGCGATGTGAAAGAAATTGGGCCGTGGGTCAAGCACAATACTAGAAAATACGATTAAATATCCAGTTGCTTATAGAAGTGCAAGTACAAAATGTCTACTGATAACTACTATCTCTACGAAATGATAAAAAAACAATCTGGAATCAAATTCACAGACCGCGTATTCTCGCCAATTTCGAGTTTCTCACATACATTCATAGCAGGTTTTTTTTTTAATGCTCAATTTTAGCGATGATAAAGTTTGTTATCTGCGACACTGCGCGGATATTATCGAAAGTCGCTTTAATTCTTCAAAGCGAAACAATATAGAGTATGAACTACTTTTTTTTTATATCCATAATTACTTAGAAATATCCATCCAAACGATAATGTCATTATTGAACAGAATAAATCATCTATAATCGATTTTAAGAATAGTCAGACCAGAAATCATGAGAAAGATAGAATGATAAAACTTATTCAATGAATGTGGTGGGATATTTTAATTTACATAAGAATCCGATGTGAAAACAAAAAAAAAAGATAAAGAAATGCATAATGCTATGACATGTAGTAAATATTCAGCATTCGTAGGATCATAAATTTTTTGAAACTGATACATCTACCAGAACGGTATAATGATTGAACTTGACGATAGATACCTTGTTCACTATTGCATTCGTATAACAACCACAAAGGCACTTCCACTACACGTTTTTTGAATATCTTTGAATGTTAATTAATGGAAGAGACGAAAGAAAAATAAATAAAAACACGCAAAAAAAAACTAAAAAAAAACATTTCCTCTGTAATTCAGACGAATCTATCACTTCACAGCTGGAAAATATATATTATTCGTAATTGCCACAACCACCGTTCTGATACCGAAAAACATACCGAAAGATGGAAAATTATTTATCTCATTCTACCATCACTATCTTGAAATGTAATTAAAATAAAAATAATGACAAATAAGACAGCGGAGAAAAATTCAGATGATTTTAGAATGTGTCTACAGATTCCTGCGGCATGTACGTCAAGAACACAAATATCTTGAAGCAAATTCAATTCGAAATGCCGCGAAAGAAGACTAAAATAATCACACTGACAATATTAATATATATGAAATTCAGGTTAATCACGTTTTTGCACTTTTTCATGTAAGCTTCCCGATGTTTTCGCGTACATCCGAGAATTTGGAAACATTCGAACATTCACACATTCATTGAACTGAATTGAATTGAGTTGCATCAGTATAACAGAGGCAAGTCACTTCATGAACTTTAATCCTAAAACCACTCGTATGAACAATAACCTCCCTTTATATCTGTTATGATTCAGTTTATGATAAAAAATATATATTTGTATTGACAAGTTTCCATATACAAACAAATGTGCTTGTCATTCCTGAATGCTCGTTGCAGCTTCATCCACCCATACCTCACCCGTTATACCGGAGAAACTAACCCTCTAAACGTCATGAGTATAACGACGACAGACCGCCCTGCTTGTATACGTCGAGAACCCCCCCAAATAACCCGAAAATACACGAAATGGCGCGAGTAAACGCCGAAAGATACAGAGGTAGAAAATTACGACGCGCGCGCGCCAACTATATACGAAATAAAAAAAAAAAGAAAAAAAAAGTCGAGGATATAGATATGAATATAGAGCAATATAAAGAATCAAACACAAGCCGAATTGCAACAAGATAAGACAAATTGAGAAATAAAAGAAAAAAGGAGAGAGAGAAAAAAAAAAGAGAGGGCAATAAAAGAGGTGGGAAGAAAGATTGACCGCAGAATGGAAACAAAAGAATGGAAAAAAATCGTGCTGTGTCGTCGACGTGTAACTAATACACCGCTAGTTCAAAATGACAGTAGCAACACAAAGATACCGGTAAGAAGACCAGACCAGGTCGTTCATCCGCGTGAAATTCAGTAAATTACTTATTCGAGTGAAAAAAATTCGCCCGTTTCACCAAGGCACACGCAAGTTTACATTATATACATACTCCTCAGTATTCTCTATGTACATTATTATATATATGCATGAACCTGCATAAATTCACTCCTACAGATTCGATCTTATACAACACCCGATAATGTTGTCTATGTGTGTGCCACAGTGGCAGTAGCGTTTCATTCTCCATCACTCCTCCTCATTTAGCTTTCAATTGGTGTATGTCTACAAATAGTATTCTCTGTTCCATCTTGAAGAAGAAACTACGCTTACAATTTGATCAATGTACATCATAATGTTGTCAAATCGTTATCACACAACCACTAACTACTGTACATAGGGAGATTGCTCTCAGATTAACCAACATCTCTACAAAGGTGAATGGAAATTGTGGGGTAAGGGGGTGAAGGAGGGGAGGGGAGATTTCGTTTAAAAGAGTAAGTAAAGAAAAATACAAAGAATTTTAGAATATTTGGAAAAAAATGAATAACATGAACGAAACAGGCAACAGTTGCGATAAGTCGCAAAAAAACATATCAAGCATGACTGGTAGAAATTGAGCAACGCCGCACATCCTTATATATATATATATATATATATATAAGATATATAAATATATGTATATACATTGTGTGCGAAAATGGCAAGGATATAATAGACCGCACAACCGTTGCGAGATGTGCAGAACCGAGTTAGGACTAACACCCGGTCCACGCCGTTATTCTTTATCGGAGCATGAGACATCTGTCGTTATACGTGCGGACTAAAAAATAGTGCGTACGCAGCACATGACAGAGAAAAAAATATAGGAAAAATAAAAAGAGAATCGTGAAAGTGAGATAGAGGAAGCCACAGTTAGCGACAATATGAGGGGAATCTCGAGAAAGTATTGAAGTTTCATATGGGTGGGGGGCGTACATACAGCTCCACGGTAGCATCATTTTTCGCGTCGTCTCCCGACGTTTTTTCCTTATACTTTCCGTCTCACTTATACACATACTTTTTTCATCCGTTTCCAATATATATATAGCACTGATGAACCTCCTTACTTGTTCCCTATATTCGCAAGATGAAAATGCGCAACACTAACGACTTTTAATTAAAAATAGAGCTGGAGCTCTGCTGCATTTATATACCCGTTCAAAAGAATACGCCTCACTCTCTAAATATATACGTAATGCGTGCACAATTTCCCTCCGCTTTGTTCCTCTACTTTTTTTTTCGTTCACTCAAAATCTAAAATAAGATATATAAATAATACTCTTCACTCATGTCATCATTCTCGTTCCAAACATATTTACATCCATTGCAGCAGCAGCAGCAGCAGCAGCATTCACTTAACAATGATTTTTCCTCTCAGCATCGAGCCCCGCGTGTTACATTGCTATTTTTCGTTTGCCGCCTACCCACAACCTGTCTCGTCGTGCGCTCTGCCATCGTGACCCCACTCGATTCGCCCCTCAAAAAATCATTACGCTGTTCCGCAGGCTGCGCATGAACGCAGTTTTAATTCGCTACTAGTATAAAAGTAAAATACACGCGACGCGTGGGAACGTCAAGTGAAAGTTGGCGGCGAATGCGGCCCGTGAGGGGTAGTCGCAAAATGGAAACCGACGAAAAGAGAATAGCTGAAGAGGGGGCGTGAGAGAGATGAATATACAATAAGGTTGGGAATTGTAGCGCTTGCAGCTACATAGTGTGACCTGTGGAAGGGAAGTAAGATGAGTCGCAGAAGTGAGAGGGAAAAACGAGGGGCGAATGAAAAAAAACCAAGCAACAGAAGAAAGATGAAGACGAGGTGTAAGGGGCATTATACATATAGATACATATACATCACCAGTAACACAGGCGCGGAGGAAAGTCTCAAATGCTAGATCCATCCTCCTTCCTTCATCGCGCACCTCCAACTATATGTATATTCCCCTACTTTTGTGCGCCACCCATTGTAATATTTATTGATTGGATTCTCTTAGTGAGGAGGAACATGATATGATATATATATATATATACAAACAGTGTTGCTTGATTCTATTAGATTCAGTAAATTTTACATCTTACTTCCAATTGGTGAAACGTGGTTGCAAAAGCCAATGAAGAAAAAAAATAAATATTCTTCGTCGTCAATACGCGATGTGAGTGAATACACATAAACAATCACTAATAATAAGCACTACAATTCTGAATCATACGAACATACATTAACCATATCCATGGATATATGCTGGTGGATGTTATAAGTACAGAGAATAAACATATTACGATTGATTAGAGTAGCTCTACTATCATTCCTACCGTACTATGAAAAAAAATTCAACTCCTGTGAATTATGTAACGCAATAAAACCCAAACGGCATCTCATCTATTATTATCAAAATAAAAAAGTTGGACCGAAGTAATTATATATTTACACAATAATATATACAATTATTATATATATATATATTATAAATGTAATTATCAAAAGTAGTAATCATCAACAGTATTTAGAAAACATGAGTTGACAATCATATGTGCTAAATAGCATAATCATAAACACAATGGACCTTCTGCTTAGATATTCCTTTGGAATTTTTTTTTTTTTTAAGGTTGAACTTCAAATGTATATATTCATCGTTCCAGATATTGATAGATATGCTGTATTATTGTGCCTTCCATTCCTAATTATTTCACATTACATATTCATTAATTTCACTCATAGTATCGGAGATACTCCATTTCATGCACACTGATAATACGTTTTTTATACAATATCTGACAGTGACAACAACCCCGTTAGTCAATGTGGAGCAACGGTCGCCACATCGCGAGTTCAAGGCTAACCACCACCGACCACGAGAAACAAAGAGAAGAGGGGGCAGAGCGGAGCAGGGTAGGGGCGATTTTCTGCTTCGCGTAAATCACTCGCACCTGCAACTCATTCACACATTCACACACTGATATATATGGACGCATACGGAACTGCCGCAAACTGATGGTTTACTCTACGGGGTTGGTGAGATGTGATAAGACAATTAATTCAGAATAGACGCCCAATACATCTATTTTAAAATGTCAGGAAAATACATTTGCTCATTTATATGAAACATACACGTAAGAACTTTCCATACATTGTCGAATTATTCATACAGTCATGATTTACCCAAAATTTTGGCACAACTGAACGAATGCATGGAATAAAAAAAAATAAAAACATATATGACATTATCCTCGAGCTATCATTGAATTACCTTACCTACCGTCTAGTATGTTATTGTCGTTGTTTGACATCTAGCCCAATCATGGATATACTTCATTTGCTACTTTCTATTGCACCCGTTCACACACATATCTGTATATTCATATAGTTTAATACAATATCCTCTCGTATTCTACCGTTGCGCAACAAGTATTTAAAAACACTCGGTGGTAAACTCGAAGAAAATAGTGAATAGCACAATGCCGAGTAATGTATGCTGAATTCAATTCATTCAATATTCAAACATACAATTTTTCACATATTAATATAACTGACATTTGGAGAATCACAAGTAGATAGAATCCGATTGTAGTCAGCCTATGTAGGTCTGAATTATCGGCTATCAATTATATACATGGCTACACTCGAATCATCGACTTAATGCGAGTTATTAGATATTAAACAATATATTCTACTATGGACTGGTTAACTTTTCTTCAATGAGTAAATATCAATTGATTATCATCGCTCATCACACATAATTATCTATATTTCTATGTGGTATGCATTATTTAAATGAATCGCATACTTGTTCCTCTACTAATTGAAACTATGCAATATTAATTAGCAACGACAACGACGGTCACCGTTTTATAAATATAATTGTATATTTTCATATATTATTAATTTGAATGTAAATGATAGAGGATCGTTTTTGAATGCATTTTTCATTTTTGCATGCCCGAGTATTAAGGGTCCAGCTGGATATATCCTCGTTGTTGCGTCATTGTTGTTGTGCCATAATAATTATCTGAGAACACTGATGTGTAAACTATTAATAAATCGTTTTCACTAAGCCTTGCA
This sequence comes from Meteorus colon, assembly GCA_030523085.1. Taxonomy (NCBI): domain Eukaryota; kingdom Metazoa; phylum Arthropoda; class Insecta; order Hymenoptera; family Braconidae; genus Meteorus; species Meteorus colon. The sequence goes on along the minus strand of JAPYZH010000525.1, from coordinate 47,748 downwards.
ATAATTCGTTTCGCCTTTTTATAGATTTACACTTATACACTGTGAATGAACGTGGCTATCATTGTATTTTTATCTATTAAAAATGTGCATTCGTGTGGACTCGAAAGAGCTCGAGGATGTACGAAACAAAGAACTAATGAAAATAACGGTATAATTGTTTGCATAAATATATGTTCCGTGGGTATCTAAATGTGTGTAAAATACGCATCGTCAACTCGCGATAACTACCACTCTTCACATTTTCACGGTACGAGCAACTGATATACCTTGAAATATGTAAGCTGATTGAGATGACGACAACGTGAAAAGACGTGAGCTTATCACATTTCAAAATTATTTAGCAGATAATAATTCTAAATGATCTCCCCAAACACACATACTCAGCTTGTCTGCAATATTGATTTTAATATGAATGATTCATAAACGCTATCGATCACTATATATCATTCGATTGATGGAATGAAAATACAACAAAAAAAGGAAAAATTCTGAATATAAAAGGAAAATAGAGATAGAGTTTTGATTGGAATTACGGAGTTATGTAGTTTGCACTCAACACACTCAACACACTATTTCTCAATCTAAATTATGTATTTACTGAATCCAAAAGTGGTTGACTATCCAAGACTATCCGTTTGAAAACCAGAATAACTTTCTCAGTGTTATTATTTGATCAATTGAATATTGAGATATTATACACTAATATATAAGTGAAAAATAAAATATTCGAAGCTGAACTAACCGCAAACGCGAATTACAATTGCCACCAAGATCATTCTCACAAAATTACAGCATCATCAGTTATGAACAATTGATTCATCTATATACGGTGCTGTTTGACGAGTATAACCAAAATGTGCGCGTAACTATACACGTTACAAATTATCGAACTTTATTACTACTATAAATATGAAGAAGACTACCATTAACTTATACGAGTCACATTTTCATATAATCATCTAATTTATTGAATTACCGCCGTATCATAATATTCATTTCGTAGATGAATTCTCATATTCACAATCATTCGAAATATTTAGTTTATAAGTAGCAGTGTAACATGCGTGAAAATTAGACGAATCACAATTACTCATTCAACATCATTGTTTTGTAACGGAGATATAATATCCTTCTTTTGCAAAACCACTAGGGTCAATAAGAAGTATATATACGACGAATAATGAATAAGCTTTTCGTTAATGGCGTTTCGCTTTTTACGTTCCAATGATTCAGCTGAATGCTATAAAATATCACATAATGAAAAATTGAGGATATTGAAAAGAAAGAATGTGCGTGGTATGACGAGAGGGCAGTAAAAAACTGTTTCATTTGTGCATGATTCGCATATATTCTTCTGGCACAAATCTATATTTATAAGGGGATGTACGTAGATTTTTTCTCACTTCAACATTTATAATGTGTGCATACCACCCACAGCTTATAGAATATAGAGAAATGAAAAGCAAAAGTATGCATGAAATGACGAGAAATGAGGCAGCATGGAAAGGTGAAGATGGAAAAGGAAGTGCTGGGGCACAATATCACTCTGCATAATTATTATAATAATAACCCTCTCGATGTATCAACTACTCGCTATATTGAATGCGCAATAATGAATTGTATTAACGATATTTTTCTTGTACTGAAGAATTCAGCCACCATTACTTGAATTTAGACTCGCGTTTTTGTCTTAGACCATTACTGTTATACTCAGCGCTTCCTGTCGAAAAGAATAATAATAGTGATGATAACAAGGTAAGCGGAATTCAATTATTGCTGTTGAATTCGGTATACAACAGTGAAGTTATATTATAAAAACAGTTATATTGAGCGGCGAATGACTGGTCGGCTGTTCTACGCAATACTCTATTACGTCATTGGCTCCAGTACGGCATAAGTCTAAATATGGTGCCACTACTATATAGCGTCTACGTCAAACTCCATCCGTGTGGCACATTTTACTTTCGTCTAGCGCGCGTCTAGTCATCAACGGATACCGTGGTTCGCCCACCGCCATAGTCTCGACACACTACTAACACACAAGGCTATTCACGCGAGCGTGACTGAGTGAATAGAGATGAAGGCCGTCAGCCGAACGATTGAGAAGACTGCAGTGACGGTAGAGTGTAGAGGGGAAATGGAAGGCTATCTATACACACAGAAAACACACATCCAGACACCAACGCTCGTACAAGCGGTCACACGGTTCAGGACTTATAAATGGAGAAGTGATGTTGATGTAAAATTTAGCACATACACAGTGTATTTAAGACGCGAAACACGTTCAGGGTTCTCTCTCAATTTCATGCAGCAGTCAGTGCGTTTCAGTTCAGAATCGTCACAGGACACTTGTATACTAGTTTCAAGTTCACCGACAAAATCTAACGCATAGATATGCAAATCAAATCATACTATAGCTGTCACGTTAAGCCCTCTTCTCAGTTTCCAACCTCACTCTATCTCTCACCCTCCCTCCATTTATTGAACAATGTGTCCATCCATTCTCCTATATATCTACCCATCTACCCATCTACCTATCTACCTCTTTCTTACTCTTATTATGACTCAAACTCAAACTCGAGCCCTAACCCTTTCAACATGAGCGCATTGGATATGATGTTCAATTAGAAAGCCGTTATATATGGCGCACGCGTGCTTAATCCAGTGAACGTACCTTTAACCGCCGATGTTGAGTAGAGTGTGCGTTCCCTACGATGTCCTTGATATCTTTTGCCAATAAAAAATTGCTATATCGCAAAAGTAACCACCGTCGTAGTTACCACCGCGAGTCACCGTCTCTTTCTCTCTCTCTTTCTCTCTCTCTTTCCCTCTACCTACCTACTCCTCTCTTCTCTCTCTCTCTCTCTATCTCTCTCTCTCTCTCTCTCTCTTTCTCTCTCTTTATCTCTTTATCTCTGTATCTTTCTAACGTCTATCGCTTTCTCACCTGAACATTAATAGCTTTGTCTATCTTTTATAATGACCCGTTTCCGTATCAATTCTTCTTTGTTCACATCGAACGTCTCTTTTTAAGCCGACGTTTCGTTCGTTGGAATCTCGCGAAATATTGGAAGATCTATACTCCGTGATATATCCATGGCGATAGAGTAGTTATCGTAATTGTGGAGGATGAGGGTAAAATCCACTCATGTACTTTATGAATTGATTTTCTCATTCAACTTCAGTGCATTCAAACACCCATAATGTTTTGTAATTTTGTGCAATAATGATTTGTTTTTGTTACCAAATTCATAGTTTTATAAAAATAATTTTTTTTTTTTCATTCAACATCTTTACATTATGAATCGAAATCAAAAAAATCATATTCTGATAATGTTTCTCTAGATTTTCTTCAATCTCGTTAATTTGTTTCGTATCTGAGAATTATTACCATGAAATTTGTACTAAACATGGTCACCATAAAACCTTCTAACATGCCTGTTCGATCATCCCCTGGCGTGTTTTCTTTTCTTTATTCAATCTATTTTGATCGATAAATAACCACTCGTAGACTTTACTAATGAATTTACACAAATTTTGTGAAGAAGAATATTGTCTTCTTCTCCCGTTTTCGTCCACCCACCCGTTCACTCCCCTTTTCTCTATTCTGTCTCTCACTCCTCCTTCCTTTCTTTCACTCCCTCTATCTCACGTTCTCTCACTTTTGTGCCTTTCCTTTTTCTTCAACAGTATTCAACCTCTCCCGCTCACCTCACTATTTCGGCCTCTTCCCAAGTTTGGCTTCCCACTTACAATCTTCAAGGGTACGAAAATTGATTCCCAATCTCCAATTTGTTGTATCGATAAACACGTTACATGTAGCCTTTTGTTTACAGTCAATTTTTTTTGCATCACTAATTGTCAATATTCATTCGCGCTTTCTCCAATTGCATACGTATCAGAGTATTGATATCTCAGACATCGATGAGGTTTAAGGCGAAAGTCCAACGAAAGAAAGCGATAATGGAATAAAAAACATATCCGACATTACACGATATCTATGAATAATTTATTTCAATCACTGACTCGATATACTGTTTTGTTTATTTATTTCATGCAAGATCCTTATTTTTGGACCCGAGCGTAACTTTGACGCGAAAAATTAATTAAACACCCGAGAGATGGAAAACCATGAAAGAGAGTGAGAAATTACCATCAGCCGCGTTTTGGACACCAGGACTACCTAGTCGTAGAATGATTGGGAACGCGACTGGCCAAAGCACTTGATTCGCGCGCGGTTCGGCTTGCTGCGCCTCTTCTCCCATGCACTTTTTTCGGCAAGGGTACGTGTATATATGCGTGTATGCGTAGTTGTATGCATATATATATGTATATTTATATATTGGGAAAGAGTGAGAGAATGAGGACACAGTAGGGACGAACAGCGAGTGCGTGTGCGATGAGCTGCACGCTCACTATAGGCGAGGGTATAGTCACCGAAATGTTAACCTCGTGGAACCACTTTTTATTGAGTGTCGCAAAATTCATAGGAACACGTCGGTGTGAGTGAAACAATATTAGTGATAGAATACGAATGCAAGAGTGAAATAGTTGCATGCATATGTAGTGGGGATGTTGAGAGTGCTTTGGCGAGGGCGCGCACGACGAGCAGAGCATTAAGGCGGGAGAGAAATGAACGACGGGGTTTGAGGGGCGGTAAAAATTCCTCCTTTCACCCCGCTATTAAATCCTATATACAAGTATATACAGACACGTGTATGAATGTTGAAAAACCCCGCTGGTCGCCGCCGCTGGTCGTTGCCGGTCCTCACCAATTCTTTGCCCCACTATATTCTCACAAACTCAGTGGGCCTCCGCAAACCCTCTCGATCATAGCCCCTCTCTAATATTTTTCTTTCTCTCTTTTTCTCTGTCTCTCTCGATCTCTCTGCACTTTGGGCACATTTCCCCGCAACCAAATCACCCGCGACTCTCCACCACCCACCAATGCTAGCCACTTTGGTTGCCCCTCGGCGCTCTCTGGTCCTCTTCCCCACCGTATCCCTCATACTGTTTACTTGCCTCTTCCCCTCTGCCAAAGTGAGTGTGGCCCCCTCCTATTCATATTACCACTCTTCTGTTTCTTCTCCCCGAAGCCCCTATCGTCTGTCGCCCGTGCCCCGCCATCCGTCCCCCGTCGTAACTAACCCGCTTGCCCCGCCAAAATTTAGCCCGTGCATAGCCAAACTTATGAACAGTTATATTAGCTCCGCATCGAGTACTCCCGACAATTTTTCGGCCGCTCTTCCTATAGAGATCGTTGTCCCGCTGAAATCTCGTGCACTAATATTTTACAAATCTTTGAGAATTTATACCACATCCCCGACTTCCCCACACTCACATGTCATTTTTTCGCTCACCAATATATTAGATTTATTCATCAATATCCAATATTATATTCTCTCATAAATATTGAGATCGAAAAGTGATTATATGTATGTGAGAATGGAACTATATTCACATGCATAGGTAATCAATTCATTGTTACCCAATTCACGTCATATTTTTAATGATCACAAGACGAGATGAAAATCTTATTTGAAACTAACATAGAAAAATATATATATATATATATATATATATATCGATGTTTCAATATACTTTTCATCAATTATAAATATATTATCGATTACGTCATTTCTGTCCAAATAATAGTTATGTGTCTTCGAAAGTGCTGTCGTCATCATATCATGGAATTGGGGCACATATTGTGATAAATTGCAATCGTCAGAAATAGTTTGTAAACCGCAACCGTTTATGGTCTCGTCATCAATACCGACGATCCGTTATTCATATCCAAATACATTGACGCTTCTCTACACCTATAGCTACACATATACATAATACATGCTCAGAGAAATACATAATCGATGGAAAAATATCATCGAGTTTTACTATAAATGTCCTCCATAACATTTTTGAGTTTACGCCATCATTGCTTTATTTCATATCATTATAGTACTATGCCAATCACCACAAAATCTGAATAATTGTCTATCTACACGCTAAGTTTCAAGGTAACATGCAATTTTCTCTTATCATATTCAACTCATGAAACCCAAAAATTTCTATGACATAATCAAATTAAAAAAATTCAACTATATGTATCATTGTAGAATCAAGTACATTCAATCAACGAAAATGTCACGAAATTCATTTTGACACATTACGGAGCAGAGACAATGGCGATATTTTTCTCCCATGCAGCCGCTATCAAGTGCATCAACCGCACACACTCACGTACATTTCCCTCCACACTCAATCATCCAACATACGCACACACACACACATACGCGCGCGCGCCTACACGCATACAAACACACACGCACGCACACACACACGCGCGCATGAATGCAAACAAGATAAGATTGCGGTGGTAAATATCTACATATATATTCGCATGTGCGCGCATATATGTGTATACATGCGAATGTCGAACGATTCTGCGTACGTAGTATGTATTACAGTTGTTTCGCTAGACGCTTGCCATGATAAAAATAGAAATGTGAAAGTTTTTATTCTCAATAATAAATTGCACTTGCGGGCTGAATCAACGATGAAAAAATATTTTGTGGTCAGTGAACTTTAACACAATCATGAAACCTCAAATAAATTTTCAATAGAGCTCTCACTCTTTCCTCCTCACCTTTTTCCCCCATTCCCACATTACTGAGGTTCAGCTGACTTTTCGCCAATGTCCTTGACAACATCCGCCTGCCACTCTTTTTCGCCTCAACCAACTCAAGTCTGTTACAGTTGTTCTTTCCATTCAATATATATGCATCTGTTGATACGTTTTTCGAATAAATCATCTACTAATAATATATCTATATCGATTAATCTACTTACAATAATCAGTATGAATATCATATCCCCGTCGTTGTTCATTGAAATGAGTAAGAACAGTAGAGGGCAGATATTAGTGTGAAAAATATGAAGACAACATCGTAGATCGCATAGACTTGAGTGCTAACACCACTGTAACAGCTACAAAAAAAACAACATTTTTTCAAGAAATCTTTTTTTTTTATGGAAGTAAAGGTAATTGAGTAATTATATTCGAGGAAGTTATCAAGCATATATTTGGTGATACAAAAACAAAATATATATAATTGAAAAATTCGAAAAAATGAGAACACCGGAGCCATTCTCGCGAGGCTTATTGAATCTGAAGCGTTCTGCGGCACGCAGTATAGCTGGTGCAAATTTCAATCTGGAGAGAAAAAAAACTTAGTCCATGCGTTCATAGCGATTTTACGTTCAATTCAGAATTTTATTTAGAAGATATTTTCAAACATCATTTGGGTTCGAAATATCAGGCTAATAATATATGGAAAATCTGGTTGATACTGTTTGATTCATTTTATTCATCATTTTACGATAATCGCTGACATATATATATGTATATATATATAGATGTATGTGTAATGAAACTTCATCCACTCTCTTCTGCCATGTCTCGGTCTTGATTCTCTTCCTGTTTTTCCGTCAACTCCCGTTTTGAAACATATACATATCACTAATGTCTCTACAATCACAGCACGCAAAAGTGCAAATATCAACTCCATAACTCAGCCAGCTCATTAGTCTCTAAATGGTTAACACATATCATAATGTGGCTATTCTAGAAGCCGCAAATGATTTATTGACGTAAATGAGTAGAGTAAAGAGCAAGGTTTATATACATATTATGCCACGGTGATGCCAATTTATAGTGCAGTTGCGAATCTTTGACTATTATCTACTCGTATTAATTGAAAATTTATCATCTACAACAATGTAAAAATAATCAATTGTAACACATGAGTGAGAAACAAAAATATAATCTTTGGGTGAAAATACAATAATATGTTGGATATATCGATTTGATCGACGAATATGACATTTGCAAAAACCTCATCGAAACTGTTTCCTTAAATCCAATAGCTTGCCGAATAAAATAACCACCTATATTAGGATGTTCATTTTGCGGTCCATCAATTCATTCTCATACATATTCCTACCGATCACATGACCCAATATATTAAAAAGTTGCATTTGTGGAAGATAATTTTTTGATCAATACATAGTTAAACTAAAGGTTTTACTGAAATAGTCATTTCATATATTATCGTGCTCTTATTCGAGTTTTATCGCGGTCTACATGATTGTTTTTCACTGTCCAAACACTGATCACTTACTAAATATGACTAAACAATTATTTCAGCACTCGTTTCTAATGACTTCACTGCTCAGTGAGTCAGAGAATCTAATCATCGCATTAGCGTGCGATTATATGTGCCTCGACAATGCTGGCAAATCAAGTTTTGTTCTATTTAATGTATTTTCTACCTATCATTTATCGTTTCTAACCATCCAAATATGAACCCCGTGTTATTTAATGATATTTTATAAAACAAAGTATTTTTTATACAATCAGTAAATTAAGTTTCAAATGATTTTTTTCTGTTTATCGATGAATGACCAAATGCTGTCATATACACATCAATTATACCATATATTTGAACAATAATTTATATAATCGTTGCAAGCTGTACATACATTCTCAGATGCTAATATTATTCGGGTAACGATGATGTTTGAAAGCCCGAGGATTTAAAAAAAATAAAATCTAACTAAGTCAAAGTTGAAGCGATTGGAATGGATATCAGTGAGCGAGAGAGAGAGAGAGAGAGAGAGAGAGAGAAAGAAAAGATACAATGAGACTGTTCGGAAGAATAATTTGGCAATAATGTTTGTTGTATAAGACGAAAAAACTGAATGTAGTCAATAAACGCAGGATACTTATATACTTTGAACAATTATATTTACGTGAAATCACTCATTCAAACTCAACAGAAATTTTACTTCATAATATATTGTTTCAATAATATTTGACATAGTTATTCGGCATTTTTCATATCGGATTTTGTTTTAAATTGAAGAATAACACAACGGTTACCAACAATTCAGCATTACTGATAACGCCAGTCGTACAATTCAGAGAAACATCAGCAGAGTCAATATTTTTCTCATCTATTCTTCTTATCAAAATTTTAGTCAGGTTGTATGAATTGTATTAAATTAACAGTTATATAATTTCGATGGACCAATCGAATTCATATTCTGAAATGTATCGGTACATTGATGTACAACGTGTAACTCACATGAGTTTTTTTTTCGCTACACGCGGAAAATCTTACATGTTCACGTGACATTTGCAAAAGTAACAATAAAAAACAAACATTACAAAGCGTTTTAAAACATACCAATATTAAAAATGTTCATAATGGTATCAGTAGAGATTGGTGCATTTTGAAAGCACTGAATTTTCAGAATACAAATAAAAGCAAAAAATTCATATCCGTTTTACATTATCATAAATACGATATACAGATGTTAAATGATACAAATATGACGTTAAAAAATGATGCGAAGATTATCGATAGTGCATCATGAACCCTAAGAGTATCTACGGCCCTGTGTATGTGTGTGTGCGCATGTATGTATGATATGCTAGCAGATTGGGCACGATGGGCCGCATGCACGGCGCGCATTCGCTAGTCTCGACGATTCGAGGGCCATGAACCCCGAACAGGTTGCCCCCTTGGACATTCACCTCCTGTACACTGCCCCCTTGCTTTTTTTCTCTTCACCACTTCATTCTCTCTCCCTTGCTCTTTTCCCCTCTCCTGTTCTCTCGTGTTCTCATTCTCTCATACTCTCACTCTTTGTAGATGCATACCTCTGTCTCCCAAGCAATTCCAGCCCTCCTCCGCACAGTGATCCCTACGTCGCGATCTCCTCAACATTGTCGTGCACTTCGCTCGCACTCACGATTTTCGACCACGCAAACTGATTTGTAACTACGAAACATCCTATTTCAAGGGCCGACCGACCCTATGTCCTATGCATTATCACATCTCTCCCTGGACTCCTCTTGCATTCATGGACACACTATCACATTGCTATAGATGTGTACATAGGCACAATACAGTGCTTCCATAACAATCATTATGCCTATCGTCCTATTCTTCACTTATTTAATGCGACATTTTGTATTATACAAATGGCTGTTGTTTCTTTTTCTCTCATTCTTTGAGAGAAAAAAGTATTTTCTCGAACATCGGAAGTAGAGAATATACTTTTATCGAGGAATACGACGAGTAATATTAGATTGTCCCCCAAATTTGAATTGATTCGTGTTTAAAATATGTTGACGTTACTGAACCTTTTCAATATTACAATATTTCCAATTTTCATATATTCGTGAAGTATGGTTTCTAATGATGCCCAACTTTGCAAACTTTCCAAATATTTTCGTTTTTCGCCCCATTCTCCGACAGGCTGTCTAACATGAATCACCGTTCAAATACCACTCATTTTATTCTGATTTTGCCGCATGGATGTTCAACATAAAATCATTGTGTTTCATCTAAACACCTGAATAACTTTCAATGTTACAAATTTTCCAACTATGTCTCCACTTAAAAATCTACATGAAAATTCTTCAATAAGTATTTAATTGAAATATTTGACATTCTCAGTTCCATAGCATATGCGTGTAGTCACAATGTGCAACCATGGAAATATACGTTAGTGAGTTATGTACGTGAAGAAGCACAAACATATGTATATGGAACATGCATGTATACTTATAATCACATTAATAATATATCACATACATAAAAATATGCAGTCTTATCGATTTAAACACTGGGCATGTACTTTGAGTTAATAATATGAGTGTATGTATACATACATATATATGAAAAATAGTTATAATCAAGTAAACAGCATTCGAATTTGGCTATAACAAAGTTATCCATGTGAATATCCTTTATTTTGTCTTTTTTTTTTTTCGGATACAAGAGAATGTTGAGTGTCGCTTTTTTAACAGACCTTTTAATCGCATATTGTCCTCCATTCTCAATTTTCAACGTCTGTCTATGTATATAACTATGCATTTTTCAACTGACCGACGATTTATATGTAAATGTATGCAATTCATTTATTTTATTTATTTATATTTTTTCTTCATAATTAAATACACGTAATAATTTTTTCCCATAATTTGAATTCGCATTTCACATCGCTCCAACAAATAGCGACAATTCATTATTTATGCACATGTATTTGTTTACCAAAATTACATATTCACGCGCTACAATCATAATACGAATCTCTTCGTGAATTTACTAATCTAATCTGAATACACATACATATTTTTCTCCTCTCCGTGACTGAATTCACATTGATCCGTCTCAATGTTAGCCATACTGGCATAATGTTATTAAAGCTGTGGTGGGTGGTAAACAAAAATAGTAATTGATATTTATCATTGAAAATTCCCGTTTACTCAATTTTGGAATGGAAGTGTGATGTATTATGTGTTTATATAGTTCTTCAAATTATATTCACACATACGAGACGTGTTTTGCTCATGAACGAATAATTGCGAATTTAAATGTGGGTGTCGAAAGTACCAAATCCGAAGAAAATAATTATTATATGAATGAATCAATTGTTAAACATATTCAATTATAATAGGAAAACTGATATTCTAATGTATATTTTACCATGACATTATGAACTTATTTTGCTACCCGCGAAACCATCATTATTTTCTCCTAGAATTAATGCGATATCGTAGCTTCAGCTGCATTTGATATAAGCTTTTTTTTTTCTCATCTAAAACGAAAATTTAAAAGGTTAACTTTTCAGAATCTCACCATACCCGTATTCATCACATGTACATAAACGTATTATATGTACACATAAATAGCATACGTGTCGCCCTGCAGCTACGGTATTCGCACGCACAGTAGTCACGCATGGTAGCGAAAAATATTTGGCCCTAGATATTGAGGGCATTGCACCTATATAAAAAAACTTTTCATGAACACTCAGGCTGGTGCATTTGCCACACGCACTGAAGCGAATATTCAACCTAGTGGTTGTATTGTTAATTTATATACATTCATTCAAATCGGCTCAACCAAAACTTGTAAACTGAGTTTAGTGTTAATTAGTTATGAAAGTTATTGCAACTCAAGATATGAATGTCAAGATATGCATTTAATTTTTGGGAATAATCATTTCAGCGCCAATCCACAACTGGCGCTATTAGTCACTCTGTCATTTCAACACCCGTGATACAATTGTCTGTAGAATTCCGTTTCATGGAATAGAGTATTTGAATTCACATTATTTCAATGCTGTACAATAACGATACATAACTCGTGGCCGATTCGTATGAAGCGAAAAATTTTGGTCGTGAAATTCTGATGGAAGATATTCTGTGGCGAAACTGTAGAGGAAATTATTCGCTGTGCAATCGACTGTTGAACATTCGATGTGCAACCATGTGCGCGCGCGTGTATGTAGATCCTAAGTGGCTAAGTCAACAGGGGCAACGCACGCTGGCCAATGACGAAGGTGGGCAGGTGGTCCAACCTCCGGCTCAAAGAACTTTTTTAAGGGCATTGATCCGTCACGATACACACACACACACACACACACACACACAGGGAGAGAGAGAGAAAGAGAGGGGCGCAAGCACGTGCATGTGTGTGTGTCTTTATTCTACGCATACAATACGTAAATGAAGCGCAGCATCATCACTACCACCAGTGACACGGTTGCGTACATTTATAGAGATGAACATATGTTCATATACATGCTAAGGATTGCATAGCTACGCTGAAAAATAAATTTGGTGCGAACTCTGTCCCGTTCAGAAAGTATAGAGCAATCAGATACATTTATACGCACACACACACACACACACACACACACACACACACACACACACACACACACACACACACACACACACACACACACACACACACACACGCGCGCGCGCGCCCGCGAGAATGTACAGATATGCTTGATGTACTTCCCTTAGATAAACGTAACGCGATAGTTGGTTTCGAGTTCGAAGTTATTATTCATTCATACCCGAAATGCACTACAATAATAGTACAACTAGTTGAGTACATTGAAATTTGAAATCAAATATTCACTGAACATTGAATGATTCATAAGAGAACATTTTATGTGAAAGTGCGTATTCTCGGACGTGCACATAAAAATAGATGGATCCATGACATGTCAGAATATGAAATATACATAATAATGTCACATTCGGGATGATGCGCTCACAATTCCGCTCAAAGCATTTTTATTCTAGTCGTTATAGTCATTGTTGTTGTTAGTTTCGTCATAAAAACAAATGTGAAGGGAGAGCAGAAGAATTCGCAGGAAGAAGGAGAGGGGCTTCGGCATTCTTGCTATGGAGAATACCGAGTCTCATATTGCAGCGTCGCCGTTGGCGAGCTAGTAAGCGGAGACGCGATTGCAGTGTGTATATAGAAGGAGAAAAAAAATTGTAAAGGCGACGCGGCCGTTGAGGGGAGTCGAGGAAAAACGAAAAAAAAAAAAAAAAAAAATAAAAAAAAACAAACGGCGCCACCGAAAACTGCTTAGCGTTAGTATTAAAAATATAGACGGAGAAAGAAACGGGGAGGACAACGTGAAACGGGCTGAGTGAAGAAGCGGCTGGACATATAACAGCAGGCATATGCTGCACTCACACTCGAGGCATCATGGTGCATGAACAAGGTGAAGGAACGCGCAAGGGGGGTTGGAGAGCGGCGAAAACGAATTGCCGCCACTGCCGCTATACAAAGAGAGTGGGTCTAGAAATTAGGTTGTTGCACCGGACCCAGAGTGGGAGAGCCCAAGGCCCCTGCCACTTCTCCACTCAGAATTTAGGACGTTGCACTTTTCGCCGTAGCACATGGTGGGGCTCCCAAACGAATGGATAGTCAGAGAAGGGTGAAAATATGTACAAGGAGCCGAAGCAGCACGGCGGCATAGTGCATTTAAGTGCACCAAAAGAGACAACGAGTAGAAAAAAGAGAAACAAACTAACGAAAAAAAGATAAGAAAAAAGGAGGGGGCACACAGAGAAGAGGAAAGATGTCTTGGACGAGCAAAACTCTAGCAAAGAGACAGGGCCGCATTGAGCATTTTTGATTTCGCGAAGCGTATTCAAGCTGTTGCATTCTCGACATCGAACAGTATTATCTTCAAGTTTCATTTTTCAACTTCATTGAGTGCTAATGTGTAACAACATTTTTTCATTCCAATGTATGAAACCATATATGTGTAAACGTGCAGTCGACTAATTTAGGACATCCAGCAAGAGAGCTCGAATCACCACTAATTCATTACCACAATCTACTTACTCCACAAAATTTAAATCAAATTTTGTGCATAACTCGAACATATCAGCGTTCACATCAATATCCTCGAATATTCCGCTGTAATCATTCTTATATGTTTCAATAAAATCATTCAAATTTTCCTCGATTATATGGATGAATCAAGACGGCGAAGCAGAAACAATAAAACGAAAATAATCCGGACAAAGCTTCATCTACTTACTTTCAAAACTGTTCTTTCAACATGAATAATCTACATGCACGAACTTCCCGCCTACTTTGAATTCTCATATTCCTTTTCACTTAAACGCAAATCTTTATGTAGTATTTGGATAACATGACCGTGGAGTTTGCTACCTAATCACTCACAAGGAAATTATTCAGCAATAAGAAGACAAATATGTAAACTCTTGAATGCTACTATGTCGAACAGCACTTATTGTGTGTCCCGATAAATTTGACCCATGTTGGCAATTATCTAAATATCTTAACATCAGAATACGTACAAAAGACTATAGATATTTCAATTTTTAAACGATTCACGATGCACATGAACTCGCAATGTCAATATACAAAGATCAATGAAATATATTCTAGAGAGTCACAATATATACATAATACAGATATTGGTTCTATATATAATTATCGACACTATTATCAAAATGAAGGGAGTCGACGAAAAAAGCCAATATATTTTTCTTGTATTAAATCAATATGTATATCAAAGCATTCAATGCATTATTCTTATAGAATCTTATGCAAGTCGAAAAATTTCGACCGTTAAGAATAAAATGAAAGGATGAGGGAGAGCCCATATAAGCGTAAAAATAAAAGGTCGACAAGTCAAATGTGGCTCGGGGAAAGAATTGCATTTAGGCCATTGCACCTGAAAAAGAGTAAAGAGATCGACCACATCTCTCAACGAATAACTACGTAAACGAAAGCTAAGTTTATATATACATATATCTATACACATTTATATTGTATACACTATACAATCTATCGAGGACAAAAAAGGGGCAAGTGGGCCTAGCAACCATATGCAGGAGAAATGAATATTATGGCGTGATAATGATGGGGCATCATGAAGGGAGCGAATTTTAGATAGAGAACAAAGAAAAAAATAAGAAAAATAAAGAGAGCTAAGTAATAATTCTGTATAGTATGTATAGAAGTGAAAAGTACGTGCAACGTCACTGCGCGATTATCCATATATGCATTTATGGCAAAAGAATTCAGGGACGGGGCAATACAGGGGAACATGGGAGGATATGAGTGAACCAATGCATTTTGGGACTATTCGGTGGCTGTTCATGAAGCAAGGTGGGGAGAGCCATCACAGTGAAGGCCTTAGCAACGAGGGAAGACGCCTAGCAACAGAATAGTAGGGATGGGAGACCACGATACATAAACTGCATTTTCATGATGAAATAATCGCAAACTATCAAACTGAGAATAAGGGTGAGACGAAACTCTAGCATGCATTCAGAAGGTAAACTGCAAAGACATGTGCTGTTGTACAAGTTATAGATGGACCACATCAAGCAAAATCAGCCCAACCGACATGAGAGACCAATTGGTATGTAATGATGCTGGATGAGCGGAGGGTAAGTAGAGTTCATTCGAGGTTTTCGACTCTTTAGCCTCGCGTTTGGTGCGGCTGTCAGAACTAGTTTCAGTGGTTCACAATTCTTTACATCTCTGTCTGACACTGCATGTATTCAACAATCAATAGATTCACATGGAATAAAGCATAATTGCTAACACAATTCAAAAATAATTTTCAAATTCTGCGTAGTATGTGCAGTACCGCAAATTGTAGCTCAAAACACATCACCACTCAAGTATAATACTTATACTGATGACTTAAGCGGTGATCTTTGCAGACCGACAATATACTTGTATGGTTATCCCACAACTTGAAGAAACAGATATATATTTTCATTGCATTTGTGTTTATATAGTCGAATGAAGTAAGATGAATTGGATGATTTTCGACAATGATATGCCTATAGACTCTACAGTTTTTATGTAATTATATTATAAGTACAAAAATGGCATCACATTCCTTTATACTCTCATGACTAGTGGTCGCGGTGGCGCCAATTGTCACCTTTCTACACATTGATATTCCCTACTTACATAATCTACACTTCATTCCAGGATAGTTCTGTTTCCTATATTATATTGTGAACAAACAAGAAAATAATAAAATATTGGAAGTCGAAAATTTTCAATCTGATCCTCTGGACATATGGCGCGTATCAATTAGCGAGCAATCATCAGCATTCATTTTCCAAAATATTCGCGCCGCCATTCTCACAATGCCGAATATAACTATATGCAGTATACGACAAATTGTGAATATATATATCAGTGTTGGAAGCTACACGACGCCACCTTTTATTTACTCTGAACTTGAGTAGAGCCGGACGTGATTAACTGAATACTCACGTTACATACATTTCTCACTAATCTTTTGAGTGATTCTATTCATAATTTTTTATAGTATCCAGGTGAATCTCCGATGATTTCCTTCATGTGTCAACATTATAAATTTCAGATAGCAAATATAAATGACTAGAGCTCAGTATGCATATAAGTGATAATCAATTCGAATCTTTACGGCCACAATGTATACATTAGAATATAGTAATTCAACTACACAATAATATTAAAACAAGTCAATGGTTGACCTGATGATAGCGAAATATCTGATGAAACGAAACCATAACGACAAATACTTTGCAATAATACATTTGTCAGCAAGGGATTGGTTCCAGATGATACACCCATAACTTTAGCGACGCTTATGTATATTGGGAAAACGAGAGTGTGAAATCTCTCATACGAGATGTACAGATGCAAGTCTTGGCTCCATAATTGTCACCAATCGAATACAACTACAAATAGGTAGAAAAAACTATTTATCCATCTTCAAGTTTAGCGTGACGGAGTATTTATGCGGATTAATCATATTGTGAGTATATAATTGCATATATGTTATAATTTTTTTTCAGCAGATTCGTTATATTGCATGCACAATGCACGAATGAAAACTCGCTTTACAGCATATTCGAATATTCTATCATATATATTTATGTTCAAGTAATGGAGCTGTGAGGGATATATAGAGCATTGTGATAACGCTTGCGCGTGCTGTCTATGGTCCTATATCGTCTCGCCACCCGCCAATTTAATGTTTCTTTTATTGATTTCGCGGCGACCCGCGAAAATTACGGCGGTCCCACGAATATATAGTACTTCTGCGCCACCCGCGCTCTACCTGTTCTTCTTAATCTCATTCTATTCAACCCTTTTATTTGCATCGCTCGCTCTGCTCCCTCTTCCTGTCCTCCTGCCTAACGAATCCCGCATAAATGATGAAATGATGATGACATTTAAAGATGAGTCAGCAACTAATTGAAGACATACATCTTGTCACGATCATGAGACAAAAAGGGAAATTTTTTTTTTTTCTTACTTAAATTCATTCTATTTCGACTTTCAATAGATATTCACTACACATTTACCCACTCATTTTCACATTTAATATTCGAGCAAGGCTAAACGAACCACTGAACCAATCCGTACGCTATAGTTCGTAGTATTGCTTCCTTTGTATTTCAGTATGACACTGCTAGTTGTGATATCAAATATATATGTCAAACCTGTAACTCCCATTGAAAGGGTTTGATATTTTTCCTTCATATCTTCACCTTAATATAACATTCGATATCATGCCCTGAATAATGGCGATAATGTAGGATAGAATAAAATGAAATATTTCCCTTGTTGATTACTATAATTTAGTCTGAGTGAGCCATCTAATATTCTGAGCAATTGCATGTTTTTTTCTATACTTGAAAACGTGTAAAATAGCTGGCTATATTTCTTTATCTCCCGTTGAACTCGAATTACTAATCGATTACAAAAATATAAGAAACGTAATATATTTCCGAGACTCATTATTTATGATGCAAGTGAAGGACACTTTTCTCAGTCTGGAAAGAGTTTAAACAATAGAGATCGCCCACAGCAATAAAAAGACGGATTCCAATTAAATCATCGGCTATCTAGATTAGGCTTTTATGCATAAACAAATGCAAACAGTCCAACAGAAAAAAAGAATTATTGATAAGCATAGAAGGAAAAACAGGGTCACGTGGAATATTTTGACACATTATTGCATATTGAAATGACAACTATTCTATCCCCATAGTAGTGATATTCAAACACCGATGATTCTCTCATATGATAAATCCCATGCTCTGTCCAACATCACTCTATGAAGGCATCAATTTAGGCCTCATATTTTCAATAATAATGATCGTGATTGCTTCTCTATCTCACACATGATGATAGCCCTATGATAATGACAAGAAAATTCCACACATAATTCGTCAAAAGACTATCATCAACTGAACTTAGTACGATATTTCATCATAAATATATTATAAAGAAGTCAATACAGCTGATACGCAAAGATTCAATTTAATGTGTATATATATATATATATGTTAATGTGCATACTCTATTTCAATGATCGACAATGCAAATCAAGTTATGTTCTACATAGTTTTGGTTATTCCGATACATATGTATACGCGCAACCATATATACGAATATAATGGACTGTAATATGCGGGCCCAATATGCACATACAAAGATGAACTGTATATATAGATATATGGAGTAAAAAATAACCGCATTGAAACAGCGGGGAACAAGAGTGAAAGGGAGAGAAAAAGAGAGAGGGCGCCATTGGAAAATCCATAAAGTTATAAAATGTGCGGAGAGCATAATAGTACGCACCGCGCAGATTAGTTATGAAAATATAAAAGAGAGTAGTAGTAGGGATGAACCAGTGAGGGTGACTCCATCGGGTGGCTCGCTGAGAGGGCTCAACTACACCCAACGAGCCCGCCGCCCTTTCTCGTGTTTTAATGGCACACCCAGCAGCCCAACATTCTGTTTCACATTACAATTTTTTGTACTCCGAATTAGACAAGAGAAAAGGGAGGAAAGAAGTAATTTACATATTCAAATTTGGAATTAATTTGCCATCATTAATCATTATAATTCACGGTATGATTTGAAATTTTCGCGAATTATACCGACAATCATATATTTTCAATTATTCAGCCGCAGTTCAATCAACAATTTTTCAACCCGATCGGATTGACAAAAGCAATAGTTAACTTAATGCACATATTCTGTATTCTGTCTTCAACTTTCCAAGCTTGGGACACAGGATGAGTTGCGGCACCAAAAAAAAAAAAAAAAAAAAAAAAAAAAAAAAAAAAAAAAAACAGAACAGAACAGAACAGAAACCTGTCTTGTTCTCGTATTTTGTTCTCTATTCCTCCCACTATCTTTTATCACTACCGTCTCTCTATCCCTCAACAGATACAGAGAGTTTCGAGGGGACCGTGATACGATAGCACTGTACATGTAATAGAGTCATCAAATCATCATGGGATAATGTATTTTATGCATCTCCCTCCAAGATACAGTATAGATTCTCAAGCAAAAGAGAAATGAAAAGTCAAATACGATTTTCCGCGCACACTATACATGGATCATCATGGTATATCATCGCATATACAATGGCTGTATCATGAGATCGATAATGTATGATGTAACTCTTGCGCACCACTCGCTATTCCATTTTTCAAACGTGGCATCGGCACTACCGGTGTGCTCATGCATAATTCCATCACAGTTTGACTAAAAACGTCAATACAGCTAGCAGATTATTTCTTTTCCCGGGCCGTTGCCTTCTTTTGTTGTTTCCACCCCCTCCGACTATCCCCCTTCCATACCCTCGTCCATTCATGCTCCCACTCCACCACCTCCTATATTTGTCTTCACTTCTAGTTGCATTTACCACCACAATACTTCGCTATAATATACATTCTTTCAATTGTACACATTATCTCCACGTCTACGTTTGATATCACTTCCATGGTAAATGAAACATATATATTGTATGGTACACCGTATGGAGGAGAAATGAAAGGTATACCGATTACTACATGTTCCGTGATTTTTTCCGCTCCTGGTCCATCAATTAATTGACACGCATCCAAGTGACTTTGCAATTGACGCATTATTTTAGATATCTGAATCTCTGATTGCATCGATGTATGAAATTATAGTCACTCCGTCACGAGAACAATACATGCATATAGAAATAATAACCCAAATACAAACATATACTCATGTGTACACGAAAAATTGGAGTACCATGCGATGAGTTTATAATGAGAAAAAAAATGTGGAAATGAATAAATAAATAAGTAAATAGATAAATAAAAATGTGGAAATGAAGGAAAAAAAAAACATCGCCAGTGAGCAATAGTAAGTGTAGAGTCACAAAATCGAAAGAAGTAGATATTGAATGAAAGAGCAAAACTTATGTAATATCACATACATAAATATCGATGTACACTTGTTGCGTTTGTGAGAGGTATACATATTATAGCCAATCACTGAATGTTGATGCGCACATAGGAAAACTGAACCGTTGTTAAGTACAATTTTCGCATGTACATTCTATATTTTGATGAAAATTTAGATTCATGATCGTATAGATCTTGAAATCAGTCTACTGATTCTCGTTCATCTAATTTTCAATCTTGCTGAACTCCCATCACCATCATCATCATCATCATACATTGTCGCTGCGATCTCACGTTCGTTCGTATATATATATATATATTCATATGTGGAGCATCTTTTATTGAAAATATATATTTTCATGTGTACACGAAAATTCGTACACAATATATATCATAGAATTATGCTTGTCCGAATATATGCTTCGACATCCGTACTTTGGAATCCACAAGGAATAAAGCGGGAAATAAAAGCCAAACTGTTCGACGATGCTTTCTCTGACTATTACTAAACCCCTCTCACCAATACATCTCCAATTTATACATACACTTGCCGAAGTTCTACGAATCACCCTTCTAATTTTTCCACCCCTTTTACTAAAATTAAAATCAATAGTGGTACCACGTGCCCGGAGACCGGGAGGTCTGGGACACCATCCCTCGTGTCGCTCTCTCGTTGAATGCGCGCTAGCTAACTCACCCTCTAACTCACTCTTCTCCGTGTCCCGCCCTTTCTAGCATACGTATATCACTTCCCCCTCTCCATCATTTCCTTCGCGTCACTGGCGATCAGTTTCGAAACAGCATAGTACACAGTTTCTATCTCCCGACCTGAATTACATATATTTATATACATATTAATGTGAAATGGATACATAATATACGTCCGTCCTTTCTCACCGAGCTGTCCTTATCATCGTTGTGTCGTGGTCCTCTTGGCTCATAACGGAATTTCAATATTCACATTTACAAGCTATTTGTATATATCTATTCGTCCCCCTTCATTTTAATCTCGTATGCGCATTTACGTTCATATATATGAATATTCTCGTGTTCATCGCTCTCGCACGCTTTCTCATCACCATTTCATGTACTCACACACATTCTCTTCATTCGCGTGCCATTATTTACGCGTCTTTATTTACGCGATAGATTCCGACTGACGTGACATAATGCTTCGCGAACCGCTTCTTTATTCATACAGCTGTATCGTCATACATACATGCATACATACCTACACATTGATAACGTCCAGAACTGAAACGCGATTTGAAATATAAAGTTGAAAGCAGTCTGTCGTCCACTACACATATATATATCCAATTCGACATTTATTTATATATATATATATATATATATATATATATATATATATATATATATATATATATATATATATATGTGTGTGACTTTTTTTCTATATCTATATCTCACAGGTTTTTTGTTGCGTTTGCCAAGCAGACAGCGCACGTATCTATCCAATACATATATCGCCATCACACACAATATCATAACATACTTTAGTTATATTCCATATTCTATGGGTGAATGCGTAAGCTTTGAAAACTTTTTTGTTACTATTAGGAATGATTGAGATCTAGTCAATCAATGTATGAAATAGAATCGATCCATTTAGGATGCCCGAGGGAACAATATCATTACATCAAAATTATTCGTTGACTCTACTTTATCGGGCGATCCATATAAATTACTGAAAATTCTACAAATAAATATCAAAATGTGCTAGCGAAGGAAATTGTCACTTATGTAGATTATCATAATGTAAAAATGGAGATGATATTATTGAGAATGCGAATAACTTCACTGCCGGATTTCTCGAGAGCCGTAAATAATCGTCTGAACATTATCGTTTATAGAATCGCGAGTTCGATATCAACTGTTATTAGATACATTGCAAGAATTATGAACTTCATAAATCATCACCCTTGCGGAACATCTGAGAGTCGAAAAATAATATGATTTCAACTTCCCACTCTTTGAGTAGCCCAGTCCAATCTTTTGTACCAGTCCAATTAAACGAATTCAACAACATAACGTGTGAACAAACTTCAACCAAAGAGTGCCCAATAAGTGCCCAATATCGCATCCACAATTCAAACTCAAGCCCCTGCAGTTTCTGTTCTGTTAATACTTCTGTTCAACTGTTCTTGTGTACTGATTCATGCCTTCAATAGTGATAATGAATCCATCCATGAAATAATGAAGATTTAGGCATATGATATAGATCTACTATTGAATATTGTTCTTAACTTTCACATTACTGCGAGAGTAACATTTTGAATCACTCGGTTACTCACTTTTTGCATATAGTTAAATCTTTAAATACACCAACTTTCACTTGATGCATATGACTTACCAGTACTGAGTATCAAAAAAAGCAATATTAAGACGGAGTTCTAAAAAATGTGAACGATGTATATAATTTATCAATATGTAATATATCAAATAGCGCCATAGTTTGCAAACTATAAACAATACACTATCTATATTAGTAATTCCATTGACTTTATCTCATACAACAATTTCCCACGTACATAGAACCTCTGAGCATCGAATAAAATATGGTACATCAATCAGCGTCAATATTAATATTTTCAAGAAACATAACGACAGATTCTCACAACAGATTTACATTTCATATCCACTCGAAACAAATTTGTTGTCACGAATATTTTATTCAACTTCACTCGGTTATTGATTTGAGATCCGTGGTAATTGTATGGATCAGAGCTTGTGTTTGGAATTACATTAATATTTCATATGTGGAACGTGCAATTGATATCAACACCGATACATCTCGACCAACGAGATAAATAATGTCAACTGTTTATATATTTTCCAGGAAAACTACTTCTATGGAATATCAATGACAGACAAACTCATATATGGACTCTGTTATGCAATAGTGTGTTAAGTACATAGAATTTCCATAGCACTTAACACATTAATGCATAACAGTGTTCATATATACATAAATGTATCAGCGAGCGAAGTAATAAGTAAGATATAAGCCGAAGATAGAGTATAACGATTAGCCAACTATGTGCAAATGTATTTGCATGTCCGATGACATATTGCATGCAAGTACATATATATATATATATATATGACCGTTACATGAATGATATATAAATCAATATTTATCTGAATTGCTCTCCATTAAACCAACCATCCACCCAATAATTTTACTTATTCTTATCGTCACGATTATTATCATC
Organism: Meteorus colon; assembly: GCA_030523085.1. NCBI lineage: Eukaryota > Metazoa > Arthropoda > Insecta > Hymenoptera > Braconidae > Meteorus > Meteorus colon. The sequence goes on along the minus strand of JAPYZH010000525.1, from coordinate 23,898 downwards.
ATCTATACAATTGATAGCCGGCATATTTTTGTGTGACTGTACGAGGTAGTTATTGTGCTGTATCATCTGCATCCCATACTAAAACTATTCTTCCATCCATTTAATTCTAAATCCAAATAACCTAAATTCTCAAACTATATTGTGATTGTCAGGACATCACAATGGTTGATCAATATTTCTATCAATTGTGCAAATCACGATGTACCAAAAAGACATATAGTGTTATTGTGTAATGTTCATGGTGTTCCATCGTGACCGTGAGGAATCGTCTATAGTTTTTAACGGTGATGCTAATTAACCGCATCGTACAGCTACTGCGAGTAGGTAGCGGGAATAGCACATTCAGTCAGCAACGTAGAAACCGTACTTCATTAACTTCACAAAAGAGCATTTTCATATAGGCTAATCGTCAATATCTGTATGAGTTACAATAATGAACTATTTAAATTTCAATCATTTTTCTATCAATTTTTTTTATGCAATATCACACACTATTCAGAAAACGCAAAACTGTCATATGCTATGGTGCGTATCCCCGGTAAATCCTGGAATAAACACTCAACCAAGAAAGCACTCTTAAGGCTTTCTCGCCACGCAACGACTGCTCGAAAACCTCTGCAAAGACCTTCGAACTGAGAGGTCGAATAGTAGAACCTACATGAAAAATAAATATGAAGCATATATTACATGTACTTCAATAGTTTCGTGTTCACAAACGATTTTACAATTCATGAGTAACTGTGATTAAACATCGCTGTTCGATGGAATATCTAGTCCACGAGAGAACGAGACAATATTCTAGGTGCATTTCGAGATGTTGACTTTGGCCCTATTCGGCATCATCGCACACCACCGTTTCATAAAGGCCGAAATTGAAATTTTGTTAGCACAGAGAATGAATAGTTTTTGCTATTGATTGCTATGCTACTGATGGTGGTGGTGTCACGAGTTTTTTTTCGACAGATGACGCTAGTAGTGAGTGCTGCATCCCTTGCCAATACTCCGAGGATGGGGGGGGGGGTGGGGTGGGGGGGGGGGGGGGGGGGGGGGGGGGGGGGGGGGGGGGTCGATGCTGATTCTACCGGCGGATATACCAGCACAATTTTTCAAAGCAATGATCGAGAAGATTATATTCTAGGATCTTTAAATTTCAATAAATATTGACCTGTGTTAGCTTTTATCATGTGTCCATATTCACTGTTTATAAATGCACAATCGAGGAATCATTGGGAATAAAGTGATATACAAATGATTTATAAAAAATCGTATCTTTGGAAACTTTCGTCATTTCATTTATTTGATATTTCACTTTAGTTTACGTTTTAGTGTGATCAATTGAACAGCAAAAATTAAAAAATTGTTTTCCGATGAAAACTTCTGATCAATCTGTAATGTTACTATGCCAGACTCATAGTTGGTATGCAATTTATTACTTTTAGACCTGTATTATTCACGTTCATGATTGGTCAGTTTCACGGATTATCTAACAAAAGCTCACGCTTAACATTTATAGCATTTGGGAAAGAAATGATTAGAATGGGATAACTCGTCGGCGAAATATCTTGGTAACTGTTTCTCACACCGAAAGCATATTGCGTATCTCTCGTATAGTTGGGCTTAAGGAATGCGCATTCCCATATTAGAGACCGTATGACAAGAAAAGCTCATAAGGAAATTTAGTTCGGAGTGGGCGACAAATATACACAAATATGTGTGAGGTACTAATTTATAAGGTGACAATCTTAGAATCATTAATTCATTGTGTTTAAAATCATTAGCTATACATTCAGTATACGAGAAAACAACAAAAATGGTAATGCATGAGGATCGTAAGATGCAAAGCGTGCTTACGGGCACTTCATCAATTTTACAGAATTGAATACACAAATATCATTTTGTGTATTCATGAGCCAATATGACATTTCAGATATCAAATCAGTCGGTATCCCGAACGATGAGGAGAACAATTATCCATAATCGATGTTAGTATACAAAATGTGCGTTGACCTGACGCAGAACAAATTTGTTAGGCGCAATTTTAGTCCCCGATTTTCTTTCCACTTAATTGCTTTCACATCACTTTATTCGTTGATTCTGTGCATAGCTCACACCGAACTATGGCGGTGAAGAATAAGTAGCGAATGACGATCGCCAAGATCTGCACTACTGCATTCGAAAAGGTGAACTGGATCAATTATCTGAATTCCAACATACAGATACTAACCATCTTCTATATACATCTATCACGATACGTTATATCAATGTAATAAGCGGTAAGTACAGCTGTAACGTTAATCCAAATATTCTGGTAGTAGTAGTAGTAGTAGTAGTAGTAGTAGTAGTAGTAGTAATAGTGAAAGCAGAAGCATTCAAGATTCACATCTTGAAAAGGAAGCGACTTCAGAAGATTAAAAACTACAAAAATTATACGCCCTCCCCCGCCCCAAGACATATTGTTCATGTACGTATAGCTCGAACTACGTACTCAATTCTGATAGTAGCTGCGTCTTCAATTGCTCATAAATGTCGATACTTCTTGACTGATCAATATTGACATTATGCTCGATGAGTCTTGGTGTGGCGCTACCACTCCTTTTGTGAGATGAGATCAGTTTAGTACAGTCAATTTTTTGTTCATGTGCATTCACATCACATTGTTCCAATGTCAAACTGTCTTCACCCAAATTCTTTGGCTGCTGGGGAGAGTCTAGTCGTTTGTACTGTTGTTCCTGTCCCACCTCTGTATTCATCCTAGTTTCATCCTTCAATAAAACCCCAGTTATCATTGGCATCTTAGACGTACCGCATTCATCAATCAAATTATGTTGCACCGTTCTCTTCAACTCAACAGGTGTTGTTCGATTTCCGGGCCGATCTTGATTGCGTCCCAATATGTCATATGCATCGTTCTCCATCGTCCATTTTTCACAACTCGCGGAACGGCTTAGGTTCAATGAGCTGCGAATATCGCTGATTTTTGTCTGAAACCGATTTCAAGAAGTGAACATCAGTAGAAATATTTCATAATTCAATTACCGATACCCACATTATTATGTGTATGTCCAATGAAACTTAGATCCTCTATTTTGTTCCACACAGTTTCCGCGGCAGCGGGAATATTTTTGATGACTGGTGGTAATAAATAGTCAAACTGACCAGTTTCGTACTCCACCTGATTGCCATAGCAGTAGCCACGATTTATAGACCCATAACTCGATATAGATAAATCGGATTGGGACAATCCTGTATTTATACTTCCAAGCCGCCACGGTGATGCAAATTCTGAATCGAATGAAAACCCCACTTTTTTAGATGATCCACTTTTCCTTACCTTTCCCATACCTGTTGAAGTATCCACGTTTTCATCCTGATGAATAAACGACAGTTGGTCAATAACTTTTCCTCTGGCATCGTTCATCAACATAGTATCTATGTCAATTTCGTTTCCTGTACACTTGGGCTGCATCTCCACGACGAAGGAATTATCCTCCATCAATATCTAAAAGTATTAAATGCAAAATATTACCCTGTCTTCCTTATTGAAAAATGATATTTATTTTACTGCAGCACACAAAAGTTCTTGGGGATGATTTTGATTGCGTAAAATCTAACGTACTATAAACGAATATGTCTTTCATAATTTTTATAATTTACATTTCGAGCTATGCATAACAAACATTCAATTGAATGCTCTCTGAACAGTGGTAAAATCATCGGAGGTTCGTAAGGATAGAAGCGTATGCACATAGCCCCTAAATGCTTCATAATCTTTACCGGAAATGCAGCTAATTCTGCCAACCAACTTTTGTTGAACAGGTTTTCCACAACGTCGTGAGTACACCAAACCACTCAAAGATCAGTTGCTACCAAAAATGAGATACTAAATGTAAAATTTTCCACCGGGAATAAAGAAATTCGATTAATTCAATTCCAAGTGGAAATCACCATGCCTAACATTTCTTTTGCGTTCATTCGTCGTCCCATGGGATCGTTCTCCTGTTGTAACGCTTATGATGGTATGATGAAAAAATTCTGTTCATACTCACCAATCGCTCCGCCGTTTCGCTGATGAGATGATTATTCTGGAGTGTGAGCGTAATGATATTTACGTTCTCATTTTTGTATAAATGATTCACCGGTGATGAAAAATCATGATCACCAGCATCCGGGACTTTTTCGCTCTTCAATCCTGTGTCACAAATTAACTTAGGCCCATCAAGACCATCTGCCAGCTGAAAACCAAACGAAAAGATTTTGACAGTAACCGTTGAGTTGCCCTTTTTTCTTCGTCACGTCAAAATGAATGGTACTCTAGGATAGTATTTTTCTTGAAGCTTAATATGAATTCTCGGATAGTCATATAATATCACCAATCTAGAAATGTATGAAAGTTTCAATGTACTCGAAATGATTGGACCCAAATAGTTTCACCCAAGTCGTCATGCCACAAATATATATTCGCAATTTATGTGAAACCGGCGTAACAATCATACCGTGTAAATGGGGAATCGTCAACAAGATAAGCAAATAGAAAACGTTGGGGATAGCGCTCATGGTACGGAGAGAAGTGAAAAATCAGGAAAGAATGAGGTGGACGCAATATGTGGATGAACGTATAAAATCGACGGTGTCGTCTGACTCGGTAAACTAACGGTTCATGTTTTTCTGAATTATTCGTTGCAGGAAGTCACACGATTAATGTCTCGATTGAATGTTATATTCGTATGTGTTCAATTCATTTTCGTCATTGATATATCTACAATAATAAGTGTGAAGAAAACTACGCACTATTTTCGTCTGATTGGAGTTTCATGAAAAATGCGTATGATCAGCAAGACGGTATTTATGTACATGAGCAGTACTATTGCTTTGATGCGCCTGAATTGACTCTAAAATTATTCACTAGAGAAATAGACTGTTGCTTTTCCATTTGTAAGTGATAAGGGATCTCTCATTAATAACAATTATACATGTTTGTGTGCCAAAATTGAAACGGTAATAACGTTTCAAATCTTACTAAACTTGGCTGATAATATCAAAAGAAAATCACAATCACAAAAGAGCCCTGTAGATTAAAATCACATGTGGTGATTAAATCAACATTCATAAAAAATGCATCGTAAATTGAATGACATATTCAAACATATCAGAATAATTTCATACAGTCTACTCACATGGAACCACATATATTGAATATGGATATTCGTTGGATTTGGGAGTCAAAAATCTAAAATATAGGCGTGGATATAGTAGTAGTGTGATCACAAAGGCTACTGACCCTGACCCAGAGGACGTTGATCTTTCTCGTGCACTGGGACTATCCCATTTCCTTATACCGTCTAGTTCACGACATTGGTATAACGACGTTCATTTCTTCAATGACACAATAAAACACGAATTATTATTTTCAGAATTTCGCCAACGATTCATAGCTTCCCTAAATCCAGTCTCGTCACATAGCAAACTGATTATCATCAACTATACGTTTTAAAATTTAGTCTTTGCTTTCATTCATATTTATGCAAGTTTCCCTTCTAATTTTGAAAGTACCACACAATTCTAATGACTTATGATACATGTCCAATCACATCGCAATCACTGGTAAGTAATTAATTCTTATCCATATCACAACTAGAATATTAGAAATAATGAGTCAATGAAGTATAGATAAGTTATATTCATTATTACTTAATTTTATGAATCATACGATACAACAATATACTTGAGCTACCATGGCAAAGTTGAATTTGTCTTTTTGCAAGTTGTCAATTTCTTTTCTTTTGTACTTCTCAACGTCATGAGTAAAAACTTCAGATCAAAGTTTCGAACTCATATGCTTTGCAGATCAATCGACTTGAACGAGCTAAAAGCACAAATTCATATCCGTCTGTAGTTTCTTGAAGCGGATATATTGCTATCGATACGAATTAGACTACAACAACACAACCCATGATCCCGGCACACCATTATCACACTATAATACAATATATATGTCAGAAATGTAACATTACCGTAACCTAAAAATTGCCCACATCGATGATAAATATACGGTATATACTATACTCGTTTTCTGAACGAGATCATCAAAATTCATTCCTTATCCACATCGCATTCACCTTTGGCTATTAAGTCTCGCACACATACCCGTTGGATTATTCTCACACACTCACGAATATGAATGCCAAAAAAGACAATCGCACATAGATGCATTAAATTACCTATGTGTAAAACATTATGCTCTCATGGGGCCTTTCACCTCGTGCCTCGATGCCTCAGCATCAGTTTCTACTTTAGTAAGATGAAACATCATGTATTTTTCATACTACTACAACTTGAGTTTTCGTCGCACACTTCTCCTTTCATAGTGTTTCGTAGTATATAGTTTAATTTATAACATGCATAATCAAATCGCTTATTATACATATGTATTCAAATACCAGATTGCGTGAAGAATGTATACAATGAAAACGCTAAAATAATTTCAAGTGCGCGAAAATAATGATTCATCTTGAACTTTATTCACCGCATTAATGTATTTCAGGTTCATCCTGTTGATTTATACGTATATACACATGTATCGCGCGATATCCTTAACTCATAAAGCTCCAGAGATGCATCACGTAATACACTCCTAATATTACTACACGAGAATATCACGAAACTCGTCATAAAACAATATTCATTTTTTCCTTTTCTTTCGAATTTTCAAGAGCCCAGATTACGAATGAGGTAGCAGTAACGATGAGAAAATTACGATATTGAATATTTTCAAAATGATAAATATAACATAACATACACGTCTATATAACTACACCCATACACATATGTTAGCATAGGCGCGGCTGTCTAGACGCATTTGTGCTAGTTCAAGGTTAGGCCAGACGGAAGTCTGGCTCCACTGTGTTTGGAATAACATTAGTGTACCCACCGCCGAGACCATGAAGCACATAAACATACTCATACACCGATATACTTGAACACATCATCAGACGATTGAGAAACATAGGCTGACGCAAAATAGGGATATATAGCGGTAGACATGTCTACACTTGGGTAACATAGGTTAGTGACATCTCAAGGCCATGATTGCTGTGACAATTATACATACATTTTGCGACTATTACGAATTACAACATATTTTTCACTGCATCAATTCTACCGCGTATACTTATATGTCAATAAGAATGGATAAAAATGTATACAAACAGTGACCACGGCACGCGTCTGCTATCGAAAACACTTGTGACGTGTTGAGAAATTCTAAAATATTTTTATGCATATATTCGGATATTGTAGTCTGCCATATATTTCGTATTCAAAAAAATGCCCCACAAGAAACCAATGAGTTAGACATGACTCCATGTGAGCCCATACGTTTATTTGTTACGGAAAAAGGAAAAAAACTTCCCAATTGAAAATGAGTCTCTAAGAATGCAACCACAATGTAACGCTTTACGTATGAATCACTAACAAGTGTCTCGTTTTGACAAACACTTGTTACAATTACAATGGATATCGTTTTCACACACTCGCCGAATTTACTAGATACAAATATGCATATTTATACGTTCAATATCATTTTTTCCTCCCGTTCTAATAAACAATTCTCGCGAGTATACATCAATTATATGGCACAAAAATTATCTTGCAGTTGACCTTCGAATTTAATATACCGTTAGAGGTGACAGACGGTCAAACAACGTTTATTGTTAATTTCGAGGTCAACACACGCATGTGTGCACACACGCACACACACATATACACACACATATACTCGCGCACACTTATTGAATAGACTGAACACAGGTTCAGTATGATTTGTATTAATTCTAATGTACAGCATGCTGCATTGTCCTTGGAAATTCTGTACTTTTTGCGAGCTTCGAAAGTCACATTATTGAAATCTCTGCAGAATTTGTTATGCGAGTGAAAGGCATGAATAAGAATTGGGCAAATGACGGACTTTATATGAACATAAATCGTATTGGAAAACACGATATAACAAGTTATATAATGACGGTGTTGTAGGTAAACTATTTGTTGGCAACAATATCCTACTCAAAAATGTGACATATGATAGAGTGAAATGATATATACTGCTGTATATCCGTTACAAAATTCGCCGAAAACATGTCTATTTTGTTTTCGAATCAACGATTATGAAAACAACTTTTTTTTTCAATTGAAAAATGATAGAAAGAATACCCGTCCAATGGCACTCAAGAGCCCCCCTTGCTAATCTAACCTCGCTCAGTGCTGGCTAGCTTGCATTATTGTCCATTCCTTGCGGCCCTCGTCTGCTTTCTACTACGTGATAACGAAGATACTACGTTACTTGTATGAAAACCACAACCAATACCGGATATTTATTTTCAGATTCGGCCTACAAAGTGCGCGCATCCTTGTTCATTATTGAAGATGGCAATGATAATTGTAACGACGTTACGAGTATATTTACAACATGAACGAGGGTAACAATTAATCTTATTGATAAAATTTTATTGATCTGTACTTTGATGGTGTACGAAAACCAAAAGTCATAAAACAACTTTTCATATTGTGAAGAAAATCTGTCATTTTTCTACTCCTTTTTCGGCCTTTCTACATGAATAGGTTTCGAATATTTAAATACATTGTACAATGGAAGAATAAATTCGTTTCGTTTGAAACCCGTTCCAATCATATGGAAAGAAGAGAAAAAATGATAAAGAAGATAAAGACAATAATGAGAAGATATGGCTACCACGAAATACCCGACCGTTCGCCGAGGTCGAGGGTAAATAACTATAATTTCGCTTGGTTTGGGTAGATTTTTGGGGGATCACAGGGGGCCCGGGGTCGTATGACTGGTAGAAACGGATCAGTGTATAATATATACTGTATAGCGGGGAGGGAGAGTAGGCTGAAGAGTGGGGAAGAGAGAAGAGTCCGTGAGCCTAGGTCCGGTGAACAGAAAATGCGCGTGATGTAAAAGGGGGCCAAAAGCGGGGCTTGGGTGCAACGACCCTTCCTCAGGTCAACTACCCTGCACATGAGTGCGTCGTGTTCTCGCGAATTTTTTTATGTAAGGATATATGGACAAGAGAATGCACAGCCAAATGTAGGGACGATTTCGTTGTACCCGAATCACTATGTTACGTGATATAACAAACTCTGAATTGTCTGATGATTTGTGAACGCATGTATACTTAGTATTTCTATATGAAACACAAAATTGTTGCGCAATTTTATCAGAATTCCAGAGAAAATCATTTCGGCACAGATGGAAATATATGTATATGTGTTTAGCCAAAGACAATTGGCTGATCTATTGTAGAATAGAATTGAAAACATGGTATTTATCTATTCAAAACTTGGGTCACACCATATTTTCCATCGACACATGAGTTGTGTTTACAGTTATGCCGAATACTTGGCTCACCATTTTCGATGTGTGGCAATTAATACGAAAAATTTCTGGAAAATCCAGATCATGTAATGCCGAACCACAATATCAATTATTCGTCGAGTTTCTACGAGTATGTCCGTACACGTATTTAAAAACCCGCTCTCTGTGAGCTCTGTAGAAGAAATTGTCCTGTCAAGCCATCGATAGTGGAAACACCCTGTTACGAAACATAAGTGATTGGAAATTGTGCGATAATTGTCAATCAAACGCGTGACGCAATGGCAACCATTTGATTGAATCATGTTATGGTGTCACAATCCTCGTATCTTCAGATGTCATAATAAACCTATAAATACTTCGCGGAAAAACACGAAAGCTGCGAAATGAAACATTTTAACTGAACAATGCCGCAGATATTTGACCTGACATTACATCCATATCTATCAGAAGTTTCGATTCGAAGAAATAATATGCAAGCAAAAGCGTCAGTAGAAGATTGCTACAGTGTCGACTAGTGCAATGACGAACGATATAAGGGCATTACACTCAGGGCAATGCACTCAGATAGCCTTGGCATAAATTCAAGACTAGCCAAGCACGATCGTGCATTTAAGGTAGCCCCATCGCATTAGCTAGTCAAGAGACATCTTATTATTTGTAACACTGCAAATAAGCCATACATGATCAATGTAAATATTATTTTATTACTATAACGAAAGTCGGTGATTTTTAAAATGAGTGTCATGATCATTTATGGACTACCTTTTATTATGAGGTTTTTCGAACTCAATCTGATTTGACTTAGATTGTCTGATCGTCCATACTACTACGCCAACTCATCAAGTAATTACTTTACTAAATCGATGATAGTTATCGCAATTGTTCGATAATCCTCAATTTTTTTGGTTTAGAAATAATCATTAGGGTTCTCTCAACATGTCAAATTTTTTTTTGAAAATATATCTAATCGCGAAAACTATACATTCATGCCTTACATCTCTGACGGAGCGAAATTCCCATAAGCCGGGTGTTAAATGTCGAAATTTCATTAATTATTTATCGTGATAAATGGTTGGTAATACACTCTGAAATTTTGCAGGCTTTTCCTGCATATATCAAATAGTCTAATAAAAAAATATCAAATTTTTATCTAATAATGAGGTTCGCGACAAGGCTACCTTAAGAAACATTGAATATAATTTGGAAAAAACTTCATAAAAAAAGTAGAAACGTGCTTAGATCAAATGAGTAATACACTCAGCATTTGACATAATCCTCTTCATCATGGATTTGTCGAGTTTTTTCTTAAGTTAGATCTCGTTGTTTGTTCAATAGCATAACGACCGTACGCAACCCAACAATTATGGTACTGCCCACCCAATCGCCGATGCCGTTTGAGATGAATGAATGACAAATAGATACGAAGAATCGAAGTGTATATAGTCGAAAGATCGTAAACCAAAGGGAAAGACAATGGAAAAAAATAAGTAACGGAAGGAAAAAGGGAAATTGATAGGTAAGAGATGCATCGGTTTTGAAGAGGGCGATGAGTGCGGCAAACCGAGAAGGTGGAAGGTGGAAGGTGTAAGATATAGGAAATAAGAACTGCCCTTACTGAGGAGAAGGGGAAACACGAGTGCATATATACATATATGTTAGTAGCTGTTGCTCGGGAGTGGGGTCGCATCAGTCGAGGAAGAGTCGGTGGTGTGGAAACAGGAGGTGGTGAAGTGGGGGATCTCATTCCGTTTGTGTGTGTGTGTGAGTAACAGCGAGGCTTTTGGAAAAAAACCGCGAAGCTTTAAGAAGGCGCAGAGTACCCCCACCTAACGAGTGGTCACGCAGGCTTCTAAGCTCGCGCATAGACAACAAGTGCTCCGTGTGTTATAATATATATCGCATTAATATCGGCGCTTAACGAAAAGTTAATCTTTCAATTGTGCCATAAAAAAGACCCTATCCGCCCGGTGCTTGTCACTAAAGTGATCGATTCACATGACAGCACTTGGACAATAATATCGTAAAGTGTCAATGACTCATCGATTGTGAGTGTTCGGAACCGTACAGTGCCACGTATGTTATGATAACGGGGTAACAGTTGACATTTTTCCTTTCGAATATTATAATACATGACGAATATATATATATAGGGTCTACAGAACCATACTGTTGAACAGTACGTGTCGAATGCTCCACACTTGAAAGATGGTTAAGGAAATATTTATATGTTATTGAGCCATTCGATGTGTCATTCACAATCTATAGAGCATGATTTCTCGGTATGAATGTCTGTAGGATGAAAGAAGTGAAGAAACAAAAAAGAATGCATATGAAAATGAAAATTCATATCTATTTATATTATATATATAGTGTCTATTCTAAATACAAATATAATGATCTCTCATATACGCATGAGGATAAAATGTATTCGCAAGCTGATGAATGAAAAAACAGTCATATATATGTCAAAAACCCTTTGTTATTTTCTATTTATGTATATAAATGAACAACATAAACTTTTTATATTCGCCGAGATAGGGTCACTTCATTCTCGCATAACATGTAAATCGACAAAAAATATGGTGAATTGTAGATAAACTAGGGTGTGTCGCATTCGCGAATATAAGAACATTCAATTGCTCTCACATGGAAAGTTCACCGAATCGTTTTGTTCATGAAAATTGATTCAGCAGTGTCCATCCTGATATACATAGACAGACAAACAGACAGACACACACACACACGCGCGCGCGCGCGCGCTCACATACCCTGCTCATGTTTCTCAGCATCTAGTTTTTCATCAGCTGGCCCGTCATCGCAGCTTATGCAATGATACATACGTACTATTGAATGCATCAACATCACATGCATGACACACATATGAAATTCGCCTTAGGATCGCCTGGAATTCCACTCATATTGAATATACAGTATATTTTGTTACATATATACAGTCTGAATTCTTTTTCAACATGAAGGTATAATAATCTGTAAATTTTCCCACTGATTGTCTAAGTGATACAATAGAGCTGCCATAAACATACTTGTTTACGATGATTAATGTAACTTTCTCGATAACATAATCATACGGTATCATGCTCCATCCCCAAGTCACATTGGATGTGCGATTTTTAACAATATTTGTCTAATATGGTGAGATACATATATAGTTGATGGCAAGCAATGATGAGACGGACTAGGATATTCATGCAATAGAAGTTTACTGGGGTACAAAGACGCTGGAAACAAGAGTACAATATTTGTCTGCTAGAAAACAGTTCATTCATTAGCTCATTCCCACTTCTATTCCAGCAAACGCCGAGATATTGAAATCGACAAATACAATAGAAAAACCAGAAAACCTTGTATACCTTCATTCTGCCGGTCTTCACACTAAACCTAAATCTTCCAAAACTGATGTTCTATATGATTGTGAACTAGCATCAAAATACGCCCAGTCTAAAGAGTTTCTCGAACAGATAAACAGACGCCAGTAGATGGTTTCATTTGATATCACTTATATACATATATTTGGAGATATATGTTCATATATCCATAAACAAGAGGATCGAAACGCAGTTTCAATAACAACTTTCTATGACACATATCAATAAACAGTATGATTGTGTAATTTGGGTTCCAGTTATCTTTTCGATATGATAATGCTAAACGGCGATGAGCTCATCACACAAACTCGTAAAATTTGTTGCCCCCATGTATTCAACTTTACGTCATTATTTATTCTTGTCGGCCGGTCACATCTCGTTTTTTGTCTCCATTTGAAGGGATAAAAAAGTGGAATAATACTCTAGTCCATTGCAAAAATGAAGTGAATGAAGTTTCGCCTCTAATGACAAGTTTCATGGAAGTACAAATACAAAGCTCTGGATTAAGTACTTCTACACCCGGCATTTGGAGCAAAATAACTATGTAAAAAAAAAAATACTCGTAGAGAATAGCTTACTAGGAACTAGTTAAATCTACATGGTCATCTCTGGTCGTGACAAAGAATAAGGACGAGCCCAATTGAAAACCCCATTTCAAGTACTCACGATGCGGCATTCAAGAATATCATTATGTGTCGACCGTCATGCAAAAAAAATGAATGACATACTGACTAATCTGCCTACATTGAAAAATTTCATGTTCGGTACTCAGAATAAGTATTTATAATGGCCCACCAGGTGTAAATATGTATGTACATAGTGATTCAAATGCTCTGATTGAAAGTCGTAAGACACACCTGGCCGGTCATTCTAAAGAGCGCAAGGATAACAAGTGAAGAAAACTTTGTATAGTCCTTGAAGTACACGCATAGAGAAAGGCAAAAGCATTTATGTCGAGCACCGTACACTCTTCGATAGCCGTGGGGTATGACACGACGGGTGGCAAATACATACGGAATACCAATGTTCACTCAAGAACTCATAGACATAATAGATAGTAATCAACAGAGTTCCAATTGTGTGCTCGTAACTTTCGCCAAATACTTTATCGCTGAAGTTAGTTTGAGCATGCAGTCACTTTTCGTTAAATATCATTCATCTTTAGTCTATAGACAGGAAACTGTGTCAACTAATTGATCCCGAAAGTTCAGAATTGTCCACCTCATTATAAGAAATAAACATGTCAGCAGACTGGAAAAAAATTGGGGCATAAAGTTAGAAAATTCCCGGACCAATCAAAATTCAGCGTGCGCATGAAATGTTTGATGATGGTATTACATCGCGAGAAAAAAACTGGATATTCTGAATCCCTGATGTCAGTGATGCACGATGATTAAATATAGAACATTTTAACTCACCAATCACACATATACATATACAATAAAGTTTATTATAAACAACACATACGCATACTTATAAAAAACACATATATATCTACTCATTGCGACTTCGTCTGATCGCCGCGGTGAGAATATTGTGTGCGCATGTTCATATACTGAAAATTTTGATTTTCAACAATAAACCTTATGACTATCCTAAATGTACTCAAACTTACTCAAACTATCGAAGTATATACCACATTTCCATTTCGATATTCTGCAAATGTCTAAATATGTCATCTATTTCACACTAACGTATTTAATCTTACATAGAGAAATGCATCTAAGCTCGATCCAAACGAATATATGAAGTCAATTTCATAGATCCTTTGGAGAAGTATCAAATTTATGAAGATCGCATTCATATGAGTCAAAATCCTATTGGCCGAATGCGGGGGTGGAATTCCATATGAAACAAATCCTACTATATATAATTGAGAGATATCAACCAAATGTTACACCTCTGTCATGACAAATAATGAATGGTTTTCAGAGTCATAGATCAATGAACTATGATGCGAAAAAAAAAAGGAATATATGCGTTTCCACCGAAAAGTTTTTTGACGGTTTGAATTTTCATGCACTTGTCCATCACCACTCATTATCAAAATGTCAAAACCAATTTCTACACGATTCTCCCTACCCTCTAATACCTCAGAATACATTCTTAGGCTTAACTTTTCGGAAGTTTCTAAAAACTACGATCTTGTTGAAGACAATTATATCTGTAGACAACAATAAAGATAACATTCGAATGAGAACACAAGATATAGCACAAATTACAAGAAATTACCGATTATCAGATGATTCGGCAAAATAATTCGAGACCTTCAAACTATGTTCTTTGATTCGTAAGCGTCTTATGAGTTGTGGCATTAAGACTTCATGTTATGTCTCGAGATGCGATGAAATTAGATATTCAATCTACAACTTGTTCAATGATCGACAGCTGTATATGATTTGCACATACAGATTCTTAATATCCTCTCCTGAAAGCCGGTTAATTTCCATATGCCAGCCTAAAATCCGCAGATCGCCTGACTGCCGGGGAAAACTCTGATCAGCAAATTTTGAAATTTGCAAAAATGGTAGAAAGATTTCGGAGAATAATCTTCTTGAGTTTAAACTCAATCATTATGTCGCGATAATTGGAATCAAATGGCATAATTCACAACTCGCTGAGAACGTCTCTCCTGTTGCAGCAAATATATCAGATTGAATAATAATCGTCAACTCACATCATGTGCTGAAAGAATCCGAGTTGCTGGTAGGATACCAATACTGGCTGAATTAGTACACCCATGAAGTGACTCAGTTGTATTCCCTCGCGTAGGAACACCATGATACCACGGCGAATCACTCATTCTATCCCTCCTGTGTCTATATTTTCGCCACGCATGCCTGGAATTCAAAAAATGTATGATTCGGTTCTCTATCATAGCGTGTATAATGCCGAGAGAGTGTCTCAACAGCCGTTTTCTCAATCTTATTTTAAATGATGAATTCGATAAGACGATCGCCATAATATCTTGAATCTCAATATTTATATTCATATTTCTATACAACAATTCATATGGGTAATCAAGCGAAATTGTCTCCGATGTGTATTAAGCTTCGGATCGAATTTTGGCACTTCAAGAAAGTATCATTTTGTGTCAGAGAGTTTTTTTGTCAAATCGCTGTAAACATTTCAACATCTTGAATGTTATAAAATACATAAAATATCATCAAAGCGAGTTTGTCAAATTAATGTAATTGCATTACTCATAAAAATTCATGAGAGAAATATAAAACTGACATAATATAAAATTCATGTGGCACTAATCTAACATAGACAATTCAGCATGTACACCATATGATGATTTTTATGACAACTCTATTTTGGCCATAAATAAAATATGTATAGCTATGTTTAACACTCGAAAAACTAATATGGAGTAAATTTATCTATAACTTATCTTCAAGTACCCAGAAACTCGAGAATCTCGTCGCAACTATCTCAAGCGCTGAAAACATTACATCCTCGTCTCCACAATTGCAACAATTATAGCCACTTTTGAAATGCTCATGAATTTTGTAAAGTAAATCTGCAATGCTGATAATATAAACTATGAAACGTCTTCACCGTTCGGATAAACATACTCAGACCCACAATGTAATTTCGGCCTTTTTACAGTAAAGCCTATCTTCCCACTGAAGAATTGTAGTATGACCTATTTTATCAGTTGGTCATCTAACTCGTCTTTCACATTCTGTACGGGTCGATGATTTAGTCAACGTTTCCATACTAATATATTTATGAAAAAAATATGTCGTGAAGCAGGCATTGCTGGTTCAGGAAAAGAAATGTGGAATAAAATATTCAACAGGAACCAAATGGGATGAAATTGTGGTACATCATGAACTGCGTACCATCAGACTCATTAGACAAAGAGGTTGATATACTTATTCTGTTTATGTATGGATTCCCAATTGTTATCGTAGCTCCGAACCTAGTTAATTTAATTTTTTTTTTCATAATCCTCAAGGCTCACCTTCCAAACTCTTATGTGATTACAGTTCTTACCTTACACCAAAAGCAATTGCAACTGCAAGAATCAGTGGCAGTAAAGTCGAGATACATGCTACAAGAACTGTCTGCATATCCGAAAATGCTGCGAGTATATCTGGAATGAGAGAAAGAAAAATATCCCGAGAGTGCGCATGCGTTATTTCATTTCACAAAAATCATCGCTACAGGTTCTTTTTTATTGATTCCGAAAATTTTTCAGCCGGATCCAAACCAACAAATAGATATATAACAAGCTAGCACAAACTTCTTCCTTGGTTTTTTTCTGAAATTCAATTGGAAGCTATAACAATGTACAAACCGTGTCGAAATATATATATGAGTGATGCTTGTATCATTATTATGATATTTCATGGTGATTGGATTGAACCGAAAGAGTCCGTTTCCCAGTGATAGAACCTGGAGCAAGATATATGCCCGGAGTTCAGAAATGATAGGCTAAGTTCGAATTACGAGCTTGCCAGTTTTCATTACTCACTATATTCTAATTCATCCTGCTCGATAAGGTATCCCGTAGAATTGTAGAGATGTTGGTTGGACTTGAGCGTAGTCGTAACCACGATGCTGGTCAAAGCCATAGACGAATTAGGAGGAATTGTCACTCTATCACTAAGTGCTGCTGCGACCATCGTCAATAGCGAAGATAACAGTACAGCAACAGCGTAATTATGCATTCCCATAATTTGGAAACTAAAATTAGATAGAGCTACGTTACTCGTCTCTCTGGTACTTATAACAATACCAGTTCCAACGTGTGAAATTCCCAATAATTGTAATTCCCCATTAAAGTTCACCATAATCAAACAACAGAGCACATTCGGTTCGAACAAGCGTGCAGATAATACAATCCTCGTTATTCAATCTCGTTTCCCATTATTTGCTGATACACTGCGACATTCATGATATTAACTCACTTCAGAATGTTGACATTATTCATTTTCATTTTAGTTAATTCAACAATATCAGTATTCATTTACTTTCAGATTTTTTCCTGAGATTACACCACGACACTTGCCAATTGAATTTAAACAAAACAAATGTTGACTTCTGTTATCCTGTGCTTTGGAACCTGGTCCCTAGAGGTGTATCACTCCATCAAAGTATTCACCAGGCATCTAAAACAGACGAAATACAACAGTGCAAATAATAAACACGAATCTAAATGGAAAAGGTGAAAACAAGAATTTCAAGAAGAAAGAAGAAACAACAAATTAAATACGGGATTTGTTGGAAGTGCTACTCAATGTTCCTTGTTGCTTGTTCTTTTGTATTATGCGTGACGCTTCATTCGAACGCTGAAATGATTCGGGTGGTACGTCGAGCATTCCTAATTAGCACACGAAAATGCGTAATACTAAATACGATCAATTCGTACTGGCTGCCCGTAATCTCTTCGACAACTCTCTTGCGTATTCTATGACAATAATTGAAATTATGGGTTGGAATTAATGAATGATCCACTTGTCTGCCATTCTTTCATCTGCCTTATTCTTACTCATATTTCCCCTCCATTTTTCTATTTTCTACATCATTCGATACTTATTCGTTTCCTCTGTGTTCGTCAATTCACTGCTCATATACCATATGATATGTAAATTCACTTTATTTAATTCATAAAATAATGTTTATTCGGATCTCAGGTGATTTGTACTTTTCAATTCCCCACACTTCATCAGATCGTCATTCAATTACTTCTTCTGTAATAATTTTTAGTTTTGATTCTCACCGTCTATTAATTTGATTGCTATATTGTAGCTCAGCGTGTTCCCAGATTTTCATTCATATATGCCTCAATTTGGAATATTCGGCAATAGTAGTTCTATTTTATTTTTTTGTTTCTATAATGAGAATCCACACTAAGAGCAATTGGCTAATCAAAATTGGGCATCCTTCATCCATGTATTTGTAAGCATAGACCTTCCCAACTTCTCTCCCTGTCGGAACCAATGAACTTTCTACTAATCCGAAAATTATTTTTCAATCTGCCCAACCGATTTCCGATTGCTGCACATTATCTATTGCGACAGTTTGATCAGTGGGACAGCGATTCATCAATGATTATTCAAATGTCACGAAATAAATCCAACCATAATACCATCCATGCACTCATTTCAATGAGTGAAATGACACTGCTCGCGATTTTTGGACTACAAAGAATCATACAGTACATACTGAACATCATTGAAAATAATATATAAAATATACGTAAATTTTGAACTTGCGTACATATATGTGCATTGATTATTCCAGGGGGAAGATATAATGGATCTATAACTTCTGTACTTTAATTTAGATACACCCAGAATATCACTCAAGGAAGAACGTTGAATTAATGGAGCAGGTTACTGAATCCATTAACTCATTCTCTCTTTTTTTCTTCGATTTCTTGAAATTAATCAAAATTAATTCTGAAATATACTAATGACAATCTTTGTTGGCCTAGTCTGTGTATGCTTGGATATGTATTTTAATCAATGATCACAATAAACATCATTCAGTTCAGGCTTCCCAATCATCTAGCGACATGGATGAAAAAAAACTTATAGGTGCGACAGAATCATTCTTTGTATATAACGTGATGACCGTACCGGGAGAAAAAAAATGAATGTAAACACTTATTTAACCACACAAATACGCCACGTTTTCAATCCAAAGAGATTGCACAGTTACTAAAAACAATTGATTAGTGCAAAAAAGCAGTCCTGAGCTATAGTCAATCTTTCACTCTTAGGCATGAACATAGAAGATTATAGAATCTCGGATTTTACCTCGCCTTTTCGATATTTTTGGAATTTCATCGTTCCCACAGTTAGCCCACGTAGTCTCAACATAGAATGCATCAAAACACAGTTCACAAGATTACGACGCGAAGCCATACATAGTCGATACATCTATATCAAAACTTCAGAATTCGGACAACAGGAGGGAGGCTGGAAACTGTGAAGCAAAGCGAGCAAGTGCGCGGGCGCATCGGCGACACGTTCTCTACACCCTTCACGCGCCCGTCACAGGATTAATCACACTTCTACATCATGCACATATACCCATGGACCTTCCCCTGTCAATCCCATTACAGATTCTAGCACTAAAATTATCTTAATGAGAAATGTTCCAGATCTGATTTTCTTTGGTTCGTATTTATTTTTCAATCACCAAGTTGCAGACAAATAGAGTCAAAGTAACACGATATTGAAGGATATGACTCCTTCATACGTATAGTGGAAAGTATTTATTTCATGATAAATGGCAAAAACTAGAGCTTACTCATTAGTGGAAGAAACGAGTTCTTCAAATGGGTGACAAATCTTCCATTAATATATATGTCGTTCACCACATTCTAATACCCGTAATCAAAAGTTAAGCACCAATTTTCAATAACACAAACGATTCTTCCACGTGATTGAAATAAAAGCCATTAGTACATTAAACTTTTGGCTCAGCTTTGTGGCGACAGAGTAATTCCATCTAGTGTTGATCCACGCAGAAGCCAACTTCCACTGTGAGTGTTACAAAACATATCTAAACACCTGTGTCATTTCAGTGTTGGTGCTGATATTACACTAATTTTCAGTAATGCAAGATCCATGGAAGTTGAGTCAGTGATCTAAACAATATCATAATTACTATTCCATATGACCTTTATAAACATTGATAGGGATTTTTGCGCACAACATAAATCAATTTCTAGACCATGTAACGGTTCTAACAGTCACATTCAAAAAATACTATAAAAGATGGGAATCTATACTTCATTCAGATGTACGGTTCACATCAACTACCATTCGTCAGAATCAAACATCTCGGATATGCGATCATAAAACCGGACGCAAGTACCATTTCACCATCAACAGTTCTAGAGTACACAGCTATATTGAAACTGTTAGAGTAAGTCAACAAGAATTGGCTCGCCAAAGTCTCTAATCACCTGAGTAAATTATCTGTCTCATATGAATTATATAAAAGTGACATTCTCAATAGAGCCAAAAATTGAATCTTGAGTTCACAGCGATATACCGTTTTTCTTCCACACTTCTTATTATGAACTCGCAAACTTTCCACGTGGGTGACCTCATATTTCCATGAACAACTTCTGCCACAGGTAAACGCAAAGAAGTTGGCCAGACCTCATTTGGATGTAGTCTCATAGAGTGCCCCCGCAGTAACTTCAGATTTCGAAAAAATCATGATCACGACGTAATTACCTGTACTTTTCAATAAATTGTGCATTTGAATCGTTCATATAGCTAATGCGACGTTCATTTTAATAATAGTATATTATATCTCTTTCAACACAAAATAAATTAGGAGGAGGATGGATGCTGTTGAACGCATCAGAGATATTACAGGAATCTCCCATAAGCTTTCATGACAATCTACTTTTATGATTCATATGTTTTACATATTCACATTGGAGGGCCCATAAGGACCGGAACTATTAGCATACTCAGAGTATACCAATGCCTATTGTGATATTCATTGAATACATCTATATAATCTTTTTAAAATATATGCCGGGTATTCCATTGAATGTCAACAACACATTATAATATTTACAAAAATACTTATCCATACATTATGACTGACCGTTTACCACAGACATAAAATATAAAATTTACACAATATATAGATGACGGAACAGCACTTATCATTGATGAATTTGCCATTACCAAACCGATTAATTTCCCCGAGTGGTATTGCAATAGACAAGTTTTCGGTCGTTCATTGAATTGTCACATAACCAGTGCCAAATGATCAAAAATATTTCCCATGCTCCTCAGAAATAGTTTAGCGCCTGAAATGACAGTGTCCATTTCCCTCAATCTTATCCAAATTGATATTCTAATATTAGATTTTCATTTATATTTAGTACCTTCCATTTAAAATCGACGATTATACCCATCCGGCTAAAATGATCGGGAAATAGACGTGACTTTAATCATAGTTTGTTTTCTGTCACTAGATGTCGCATTGTTCTTTCACAGATACCAATATAATAAAATTATCAGTCATCAATTCATCATTATTATCAATTTTGAGATAATACTTTATGCTGTACTAGTACCCTATGATTTACAAGTTTAATTCCTTATATATTGGAAAAGTAGGGAGGAATATGGTTGAATAAACAACAACTTCTTTTCAAAACTGTACCAATAGAACCGTTACATATGTGTCAATAAATGTGTATATATACGAGACTATCGAATTTTTTGATTCGTGACGATCCGGCAATGTCACATATTTTCCACCAGTTGATGTAATGAATACCCAGGTATTGTCGCAAGGTCAATTATGTTTTTAAACTCATATATGCTGCAATCATTAAATATCAAATATAAAATCGTCATTATGTTATATATGATGTCATCGAACACACATGCATATGTATGTATGTATGTATGTATGTATATATGAATTATGCTCTATCAATGATTAACGAAAATATTTTTGCTTAACATTATTATTTGTTGATCGTGTCTCGATACGACGTCTGGTGGTAAAAATTAAAATCATTTTCAACATGCCTCCACATGCATATACTCTTATCTGTTCGGCAGTCAACTCTTTTCGGCCATAATGGGAAATTCATATTCGTCACACACATCACACCCACATGCGCGTATATATATAGATATATACATTTCGTTGCAATATGTGAATTGAGAATACACAACGCCAAAAGGTATTAATTACAGATAGTATAATCGTCAATCTATCAATCGCATGCTTTTGAAGCACAACTGATTTGGACAGAAATGGCAACGGCATACATTAAAGACGAACAAGGTATAAACACTACGTTATATTGAAGTCTAAAACACTATGGTTACTTTCAGCGCAGCGCTCATAACCTATGCAGCACCAACATTATGATTCATAATATTAGTTTCCCAGTGTATATTTAACTATTCGACACATTATATCGAGCGTAATTTGTCCATTGCTTATCCACATAATTTTATTCCTCATAAAGTTATCGATTATATTTTTTTGACAAAATTAGAATTTTCGTTGCATTGTCATAGGTGGCACTTTCATCCCGGCGAGCCAACGTCCTGATGGTACTTGGAGAAAACCAAGAAGAGTTAAAGCGGGATACGTACCTCAAGAAGAAGTTCCATTGTACTTGATATTGTTTTCCATTGAACCAATACATAATATTGCAATTTACATTTGGATGCTGATATTTAAACCTCACTTCTGTGGTTTCAGATATGAAAGTTTGGGCAAGCAATTTCAAAAAAATAAACCTTCACATCCAGTTGGGATGTCTGCGGAATACGTGGCAGCTCATAAAGCTAAAGTAGAAATGGAGAAGACGAGAACCGCTATGGTGAATGAGACGAAGAAGAAAAAAAAGAGTAAACACAAAAGTACCAAATCTGTATGCAATAGTTTAGCGAACACTACAATATCAGATGTAGGAGTGAATCAAGATCAAGCTGCAGCTTCTAAATCCCAGAGTACGATCGAGCAATTCACAAAAGCCAGTAAGTTTCCGACTTCCATTTCGGTCAGACAAGATGGCATATCAATTTTGAATGATAATATGCGGAGGTTGAAAAGTCTCCGTAAGAAAATTCGGGAAATCGAATCGCTAGAGTGCAAAATAAAAAATGGTGATATTAAAAATCCTGAAAAAGAAGTGCTCGACAAAATATCAAAAAAAAAAGACATTTTGGAGGACATTAAATTTTTGGAATCCAATCAATAATGACTCTTGTGTAATTTATTGAACCAAAATTTCGCATTCATCGTCTTCTCTTTTTACTCTATTATTTCTCTTTTATCCCATTCTTCACCATTCGCCAAGAATTATAACAGTGTTCAATTGTGCATTACTTTTCATTTTGTCCATATTCTAGTGTACAGACCGTTATGACTGATGAATAATTATAGTATGAAGACGCAACCACATTGTTTCTTCAGTTGGTACGTAGTCATACAGCGAGTTATATACGCCACATAGTCCATTGAAATGTTACATTTCACCAGCGGATTTTTTACATTTCTTAGAGCACGCAATTTTTTTTTTTAGATGTTTAGGGGGGGTCATAGAAACCTTAAATACGAGTTTGTGGGGTATGAGCCCTTGCAGTACGGCCGCCATATTGA